>JAPMAE010000964.1:1601-14872 GCA_036584705.1 Rhyacophila sp. 25_7 | reverse complement strand
CCCTTCATTTCTCGCAAGTCGATTTTTCTAAAAAAGTCGCACAAGACTATCTCGGCGAGATTAGGAGTTCTCGGCTGAAATATAACCTCCAATATTTCCACTACCTGAAATCATATTATCAGTGGCGTCACTAGAGAGATGCGGGCTGCACCGGATGACACCTAAATGAACCAGAGGAAAGTACAGGTCCAGTACAGTAAAATTCGGAATACATCCACGGTGGAGTTTGGGGGGGTGACACTAACTCTAGTGACGCCGGTGCATATTATTATTATGTTTCATTCAAGAATGTCTTTAGTTTAGTTATATATAACTTTTTGCCCTATTTTAACGGACCCATGGAACCGTCCTATTGTATTAAAAAAATATTTAAAGAAACTCAAAGTGGATTATTACGTCCGTAATATTGACACTGGATTATATCGGTTTCGCGTTTCAAGAAAAAAGTATGTTTGTGAATGTGGAAAAAAAGTTATGGTTGTACGACACTACAAGACATCAGTGCCAAAAAAATATTAATACTTTTGTGAAATATTTTTCCAAACTCTACTCTTCTGTGTGGCCAAAAATAAAAAAACCTGGCTACGTTTATTAGAATATCGACGTAAGAAATTTTATACCTCAACTATGTGCTAACTTTGAGTTAAACTGAAAAGTTTTAATATTTCGAAAAAATATGTAGCATTTTGATACTGTACAATTTTCATCAGTTTTAAATGCGACAAATTCTTCAACTTATCAATCCAATATCTAGTGATATTATATTTTGACGTAAGAAGTATTTTTGCTAAAATGCCAAGCTAAATTCATGTATTCTGATAGCCATGTAACCGATAACATGATTTCACCTGCGGGTATCTCTCCAGGTCGAGTTGTAAATGACCTTGCGTTGGAGCCGGACAGTCCAATTCGTAACCGGCACACATTTCAAACAGTAAATGTCCCAGAGATAAAACGTCAGGATACGGTGATGTTGCCATAATACAGGAGCCACTTCTGACATTCAAACCGAGAAGAGAGTTTTCCAATCCTGATATTCTGTAGAGAAAGTATTGTGTTGGATTGTTACAATTGGCCAGTGTTATTTGTACAATCAATTAAGAGTAAAGATATTATTCTGAATAGTTTTCATCTAAGTTTATCAGATGTCGACGATATTCCATTGAGATAATTATTGTCATTCCGTCATAGAGAAAGTAAATAAGAGTGCACGTGGCATGCCATCCGTAGATAAATTGTTTGCTATTACTGTGACTGAAATGTTCCACAAGAATCCTAGTTTTTTATAAATCTATAAAATTTCAATTCTACATAATTAATATGTGAGTTAATATAAAAGTGAATCACTGCTACTGGAAAAGTTTTGTGTATTAAAAAAACAATTTTGATCCAGTCTATAGAGCGACGATCACCACTCCGTGGCTTGCAAGGTAAGATGATCGGTCGCTTCGATGATAACACGGTCTATAAGTAAACAATATGTAGATTGTCAAATAATTTCAACTTCAAAACAGTTCATATGCTTATTATGGCTAGAGACCACTGCTATATTACTAAACTGATGAGTATTCTAATAAGAATTCTTCAAAATAAAAATCCCCTCGGTATTGTACTATTTGCTTACCCTCACGAAACATAACTGGTAATTGATAATTATCACTGATGAAAATCGCATCACTGTGATCGATGGATTAAGAAATGAAAAATATCGGGTGTGTCTTAATATTTATTGAAGATATGTTTACACACCTTGCGACTCCATTCTGCAATATAACGTTGCCACTGTGTAGATGTCTAAATGGCGGAAATCCCCTATCAGCAAGAAACAAGAGGCCTTCCAGCACTTGCCTTCCTAGCGTCCCTACCTGCCAGAGAGGCAGTCCAGTAACATTGCCGCGGCCCTCGCCATCACCGTGTTTCCGATACCATTCGTCGCGCCATTGCGTCTGCAGTATGAATAAATATAAGATTTTTTTATAATACCATTAGCCCAATATGGAAATAGAAGGGTCGCCTTAGATTCAAAACTCAAACAAAGTAATAGCACATTCGCTGCCGTGTGATGAGCAGGATAGCGATATTTTGATAAGTGCATTCAACAGACGGCATGGCATTATTTATACATTACTTGCACACCGACAGTTGTTTTTATTTTATTCTTCGTTCAGTGTTACATTTTACATAAATAAATGATATTGAAATATGGAAACAAGATGAGCTTAAAAAAAATAATTAATCAAGGGATTTGCAGAAACTATAATTCCAATTTCAAAGGATATGGTAGTATGTGTTGTAGAAACAACCAACAACAGTGTGCAGATGTTTTTCCCTTCGATTTTTTTTTTCCATCATGTAATATTGGCCTGACATATTTATAGAGTGGAAATGCTAATTGATCTAAATGTCAAAATGTAATTTTTTAGTTTTTTACCTCAAAATGATCGATGTGGCAGTGCCAATGTAATGCTATATGATCTAAACTCCAATTCTTTTCCTGGCAGTTTTAATAAGGATCAACAGATGGCCGAACCTGTATGTCTACTGTGCTACTTGATAGTGTTTTTATCGTTTTATCAAAGACTACTATTTGGCACATCATTCAGCACTTCCACTCTACATTTTATGGACATATAACAGTTTATGAAGTTTTAATAACTTTACTTTACATCAAGAAAACCATACAGTTGGAATACCACTAGAGTTATCAAAACACTAATAATAATAGAAGAAAAACTCCAGTTATTTATGTATAAATATGCAGCGAAGACTGTTTAAAACTCTTTTGAATGTTTTTTGTAAGCTCTAAAATTATGTTATGTTTTTTTGTAACAACCCGGAGTGCGAAAACGTAAACATGTAATGAGAACCTTCTTTATAAAGCATTTGTAAAGAAATATACTGGATCAGGTCTGGCGGCGTTCGGAAACAGATTCACTAAATTGTGATTGTTTTTACCTTATAAATAAGATCCTTAAGGCTTCCTTTCGGGTTGAAAGGAATAATGGTAAGGGCGTGTCCAGAGTAAAATGCTACATCCAGTACCGGATATATATAAGGATGGTGAAGTGCACGGAATAGTTCGATGATAATCTTACGGGATCTCTCTGAAAGTTCTATTGGACATTTTGCGGTTAAGGGTACCTAAAAAGAAGAGATACATCTAATTGAATATTGTTTTTTAGAGAATTTTTATTCACATGTTGAAGATATGTCAAAAAGTTTTTACAATTTCAAGTGGCTAGGCATTCATTTAGATCATTAAATCAATGCTTATAGCCTGAATCAAAACAAAAACAAGTTAAATATTTAACATGTAAAGTAATCCCTCCATTTACTACCTCAGGAAATTTACACTATTTAAAAATCTAAAATGTTCACTAATTTATTAGACACCAGATGTCACCACGCATGTGTAACACAAATCTCAATCTACAGGGCTCAAAAGCTCAAATGAAACGTAATAAATTTATTCTAGAGGGAAAAAAAAGTGAATGAGCGGCAGCATCTGGATAGGTTCTTTATGCCATTTCAGTGATATCAAATTCGATTGATTTTTAATCAATATTTAACAGTGAGATGTTTTACTTTCACAATTTTTAAAGTAAAATAATAAATAATATGGAATTGATGCTGTTTTTTACATGTGGTTGTCATTTATGCGTTGTTTTCGTGAGTCCAATTAGACATGTAAATAAAGAGATTTCTGTATTTTGATACTCAATCTACTTATGGGACTTATACCCGTGAGTTCCAGAACTTTTAAAAACACCATGAAATATAAAAGGGAAGCAGAAAAGTAAATGAATGGATGAAATCTGTATGAGATTGTGTGTTTTTTTTATAATGTATTCATTAGATAGTGAATTATTTATAACACATTAACTTCTGTCAAATGGGAAATACATATGACCCTAAACTGTCAAGTCAAGAGAAGAACAATGAAGTAACTATAAGCAAATAAGATTTCATAATAACAGATGAAAGTGCCACTGACCACTCGAATAAGCTGTTGATGCTTTTGCTTCAGGCACTCTGACAAAATGAATGTAGATTCTATTGTGTTAGTACCTCTGTCTACATAGATTCACAATTAAGAGAAAAAAGAGATTTGAATTTATAAATACAACTTACCAAAGTGAGTAATCGTTCTGTTTTGATAGAGCAGTCCTTAACGGCAAACCAGTGTTTATCAGAGCGAGATCCGATGTCATTTAATTGTGATATGAACTCATATCTGTCAAAAATCAAATAAATTTAAATATCTTCATAACTTAATTATTTATGAGTTTTTATATAATATTATTGAATCTTCTTTTAAACAATGTAAAATATTTTTTCACTGTGAAGCAATTTGTTGCCCTCAACAATATCTGCCAAAAGTAAAGAATCAAAAGACATTTCATCTAGCTAGAGGTATAAATATAAATTTTGAATTGTTCTAAGGGGTCGGCCATAAACCACATAACGTATTTTTTTACACTTTTTTTATGTAACACCATGTAGACATTAAACTTGATCTCCCTCCCTCCTTTTAAAAGTTAAGAAACGTTCCACATTAACCGACTAATTGCCAGAAGCGAGTTAGCCCGCACAACTTAAAACGTAGTTTGCTAGACAAATTTGGATGATTTTAAATATAAAAGTGTGGAGATATGATTATAATATGGTCATTATAATCAATGTCACGATAAAGAAACATTCAATATACTTTTAATACAAGTATTTAGGTTCTATTTTTGTTTAAAAATTCACAGCTCACCTGGTTGTGACATTATATCTGGCACAGAAAAGGTTAAATAAGAATTCAATTTATAATCACCTTGTATCCACTTTTTGAGAGAGAAAAGTGTTATGTAACAATCAAAATTCATTCACCCTCCCTTGTAATGCCATGTAGATGTTGGTGGTCACCCCTCCCTCCCCCTTAAAGAGCGCTACGTGGTTTATGGATGGCCGTAAAGGGAGAAAGAGTAACATACGTTGTAAAAATCTATGATTCGAATGAAGTTATATAGCTTCTCTTAATTGAGGCCTCTAGTTATAAAAAGAAATAAAAGCATATTTTCTCGAAATCGAGAAAAAAACACGTTCAGATTCTACGTACAATTTTACACCATGTGCGAAAATTTTACATTTCAAATTGCAATATAAACTTATGAACATAGAATACTATAAAATAAAGAATTGTAACATGAAACAACATTTGACTTTGAAAAAAACATAAAAACATTGTTTGCCGAAAATATCGAAATGTACTTATATCGCTTTTTGTAACTAGACGCTTCAATTACAAAATGAAAACGATTTTTTAAAATTTTGGAACGTTACCCTGATCCCTTTCGTATAACATGAATTATTATATTATGGCATTTTTTAGGAACCCAACGACCGAGTTATCAGAATTTTTTAATAATCGATTAAAATACTCATAATAATATACCTCGTTGTGTTTTCCATGTATTGCATACAAATATTGCTGGCCGCAGTCTTTTCAACAGTTTTTTCTCCAACTCTGTAAAACAAATAGCCTTATGAGTATAACATCTATGCCAGTATTCTGCTGCTCAATCATTTCCATTGAGATCAAAAGTACTATAGTTTACCTGAAGATAGCGTTGTTCTCTTCGACCGGTGATCCTTTCAAAGAGCCACTGGGACTGCCGATAATGGATTTGTTGAATAATAACTTAGCGATAGAGTCGATCTTCTGTGCCACTAAAGGAGCTTTTTCTCCAGAGGTGTTCAAGCAACTGCCTTCCTCTAATATAAGCATGTTATTTGAAAAAAAGCTTATTTCACATTTTTTATTACCAAATACTACTTCCACTTTGAAATACGACACACGGCCGTACCCGACTTTCAATAGAACGAAGTTTCCCCAGTTTTTTTTATTACAAAAAGACATTAATTTTTAACTGAACTCATCTGGTACATATTCTGATTTAAAATAAGCAAGATATGAATGTCAGTTATGGAATTCAAATCTGAAATATACAGATTTTCAAGTGGATGCACTTTCCACTAAATTGCCACAAGTAACAACACCATTTAACGTTGTCCCGACTAATTGGACAGTTGTTTATTTTATACTGCTTCTATAACTATACATTTTTATAGAAGGATACAGAATTTGCATTATTATACGAGTATATCAAAACTATTTAAACATCTTCAAATATAAAACCATCATGCTCTGCTTTTGACAATAAAGTATTCTTCTTCCGTTAATAATCAACCTATTTGATGACTGCTTAGATGTACAAATGTTTTTAAATGTAAAAATTTGTTTAGTCCAACATGCGTCGTACTCTTTGTGGCCTCTATTGCATATTATTTCCACACTGGATGTTGTAATTGGCTTCAAAAGCCAAATGATCGTCTGATTGATTAATATATATGTATAATATATATATGTACTATTAAGATTGATTTACTATTTGGGGTGCTCGTATGTGTTGTTAATGTTAATTTTACGATTTATAAAGAGTATACTATTTTATTTAAAAAATAAAGACATAACTATTATTTACTCGTACATTGATTAACAAAAATTAAAGCCTGACTCTTTTTATTGAAAAATGAATTGAGTTTTTGTCTGTTCTCGATACTTTCTAAATATATGGAAACGAGTTACTCGCTTACAGACCGATTCGCTAAAATAGAACTCGGTTGTTAAGTGAAAACTGCCTGAAGATTTAACTTTTTATATAAAATGGGAAAACAGATGATTTTCAATTTTCTATGGAGGACAATAAAAATGTTTCCATGATAGCTGATTCTCCAGTTATATTGATAAAAATATTTTTAAGTATGCAGTAGTTTTAACATTCTTGTCAAATTTCCCTGCATATGTTCGCCATTTCGAAAAGACAATTATGGCAAGAGTGAGTACCGCATAAGTACACAAAAATGTTGATTTACTTAACACTTCACAGTGCATGAAAAAGTATTTCCCAACATCCACAGCGGTTCACTTGATAGAATGTGTTTTCAATTCTATTTGAAAATCCATATGATTCCAGGAGCACATAATTAGTATTAGATACAGACCTTCACTTTCGTTTTCTGTGGAAGCTGACTTTGTTCGAAAAGCGGCTCTTCTATTAGCGGCCGCAATGGACGCAGGACTGAACTCGGCCGCGCTCTGGGCTCGCCTGCACGTCGGCTTACGTTTCCGGCGATAGCTGCTTCTTCCCGAACGCTCTTGATAGAATCTGTCATGGCCGGTGGTCTCCGGCTCTTTCTGTTCTTTTCCCTCCGCATGGCGGTTCATGGTTTGATATAAGTTAAACATGATTACAGAGTCAACTTATTAAGACAACCACGAAGAAAATAAATACAATACGCGACTTGCAGATAATTTATTTATTTAAAAAATGAAATTATCATAAGCCTTTACACAGTATTGATTATTATCGGTGTTCAAGACAGTTATTTTGCTGAAAGACACTTTGAATTTCACTGAATGTGCTTATTGATAAAAGATTCAAGGGAGAATGAAATTTTAATTTGTCCCATTTAATTAATGACTTCATTTCCTAATGTACTGTAATGAGGTTGTTCTAAGCAGAGTGACAAATGTATACTGACTACAACTAACAGGATTACTTAGTTTTCTAGTGAAATAGACATGTCACCGGAGAGGAGTATATTAATAAAATATTCTTCATTTAAATTCCATCAAAACATTACAAAATTAACTTTTGCATTCCGATTATCTCTGCCGAGGCTAGTTGTATGTCAGATTTTTTTTTTAATGTAATTAATAGTCTAGAATGATATGATGTAAAGATTTCGCTATTAAAGTTCATAAGAAAAAACGTCATCAAAAAGTATAGATGGCCCTGAAGCTGTCAAGCAGAAAAAAGGTAAACCTGGATTCTCTGCGTTGAGTATATTCAGGTAGAAAATTCCATAAAAAAAACTGAATTACAAAATTGTATGTTATGTGAAATTTGGAGCCTGACGGATGAATAAGAGAAGACTGCAGTTATTCCAAAGAATACTTGATCCGGCTATAGAATACTAAAGATTTCACTTCTGAGTTTCATGGAAAATCTACTCCTAGCATAATCAATGTTTTAAAAGTAAGGAGACTCGGACAGGCACCTCATGATATTGTAAGGTATGATGAATCTAGAACTCTCATAAGAATATTTGAGTGGTATATTGGAATGCCTTATGAAAAGATGGATGAATAATATGACGACTGCCAGAAAACGGTTGAGTGGAAGCGATTAAATTAAGAAAATTAGAGACAGAGAAACTTTGAAATCGGTTGCGCCGTCGATCATAGACCTGAGTAGATCGTAGTAGCGCATCATTTCGAAATTGTGAATCATCTTTTGCAATTAATTCTGATAATTTTGAACACAAATAAAAGTGTACGATGTTTGATTAATAGTAGACATGACTCCGAGAGTAATGATTGATTGAGATACCTAAAATGATATAGAAAGCTTACTATTTGAGTGAGAATACCCAAAATAACATAACATCATGAGTAATGCCCGGAACTCACAAATATGTTAACCCCAAGAAGCCTGAAAAGCCTTCGGGAGTATAATATTGCCATCGCCATTGCCCATGGAGACATTGGACAGATGAACTACAGTAACATAATAATGCTTAAACTGCAAGCAACAGATTTGGTATTTGCAGATAATCCCGTGCTATCTTCTCATCAACTTATTCACCACTCATGTATCAAGATCCAATTTCTGATGTTTGTTTATTATTTTTTTCTTGGAATGTTAATGATATATATTTTTTTAGTATCGATGATACTATGAAAGGTTTATCGTGTCCTTATTGGCTAAACCTTTTGTTAATATATCTGAGCTCCATTATGTTAGAAAAACTATGGAACAATGGAGATAAAACATTTTCTTAAAATACAGCAGGTAAGAGGTTAAAAAAGTCATTAGACATTTCACTTTTCACGATGGTTCACTCATTTCTTAAAGCTTGAAAGGTTTTAAAATGTAGTAACTAAATCAGCAGAAATATATTAAAAATAATCTTGTCTACAAACTTTATCGGTCAAAAGCGCTACACCACTTCTTTGCAAAATGACATACACAATATTTGTATATTGTTTCTCGACGAAGCCAAACAAGTGGCTGGGTACGATTACTAGAAAATCAATATGTCTAATCCGTTTGAATACATTTCTGATAACTTAAAAACTATAGTGTAACCCGGAAGTCTTTCAATTGTTTATTTTTAAATCAAGGATCATAATTATATTTTATTACAGAAATGTACATTGGGTGACTGAACATGTTTTTGTAATAGTAATCAATGAAACGCTTCAATATTGAATGCAAGATCCATCTTTAAACGAAAGCGAGGTTAGTTTTAATTCATTCACTGACTGTGAACCGATATTTTTTCATTCATTTTAACCCATTGCAACACAAAGCCGGCCAATCGCCGGCCAAGGTCGCTTTGTCGCTGATTCACTTTAGTTTTAACTACTAGGGGGATGAGTCATAATGATCCAGCTTACGAAAAAAAAAAAATGTTTTTATGTTTTACCATTATTATTTTGTGTGTAATCTTAATGTTATTGTAATAAAAAAGGTATCAAAATTAATTAGTGCGTTGTATAAAGAAATGATGTCTCTTTATTAGTGGTGGAATGGGTTAATCATGTAAAACTAATTTTATTATGACTGGAAGCTAACATGTGAATTTTGCTTCATTAATAGATTTATTATAGCATAATGATGAGCATTTTGTTTAAAATATAACGTAAATTGCCGAGGACAAAGGGGTATTAGTGACTCTTATCGTGAAGATATCAGTCGGCGATTCATTGTAGTATATTAAAAAAGGAAAGGAAGATTGTGAAAGGGTTGTATGTAATAAAAGCGTAGTAGGTACAAAAATAATTTAATGATCACAGTTAAATGAAAGATTTCAATATTTTAGATTATCACACTATTAAAAAAAATACATCACGTCAAATATATGTTATCGAAATAAAATTTAATGTGTGATTTCTTCCGAGATGGTTTCCCAGGAGTCGGCGGAGGAATCCGATTGACCGGAAGTGTCTGACATGTCATCCTGCTTAAAAAAGGTAGAATGTATCAGAATAAAATCAGAGATAAAGATCCCATTAGAATTCTCAATGAAAAATGAGGTGGGTGAATTGTGCAATAATCAGATAAGTGATAATAATCATTGTAGGTACAGAAAAGGGCTTATAGAAAATAGTTTTTTTTTTAGATACAGATGTCAACTGCAAATTGCAAATGTTTAGTTAAACTTACTAGTTAACCTTTTCCGTGTCAGACATAAAGTCACAACCCGGCGAACTGCCCGCTAAGTACAAAATTGATCTTCAAAAGAAAGAATAATTTTATTAAAAAGAGAAGCGTCTCTGCTAGGTTATTTGAAATGCAAATGTATATTGAGCAACTATGAATCTGAAAATAGTTTAAGGTAAATATTTGAAGAAATTAAAAGCAGCGATTCAATAAAAGATAGAATAATAAGCTCAATATTTTAAAATATCCTTTGGCTCAGCCGAAAATTGAATAATATATGAAATAAAAGAACTACGCAAACATGTTTTATGAAAATAACTTCATTATTTTTTGACTTCTTAAAAAATTATAGACATTTAAATGACAACATTCGCGCGACCCTGTGGAAATAGTACAGGCAGAGATCATTTTTGGGTGAGATTAAAATAAAGCGTATTATCGCAATCAATATTAAAACATATGCTCACTTCGAACGGTTGGTTTCTAATACGTTGAGTTCTGACGTTAATCTCCAACACGCAGCCTTGTCCGATGAGCGCCAACGAGCAGGTGAGGATAGCGGGGAGGGAAAATCTGCATCGCCATGCCAAATTCATCAGGAACATGAAGAAGCTGTCCGACTTCCCGCCGATCGCAACCATCCTGTCAATTCTGGAATAAAACATTATGAAGATTTATTATTTCAAGGACTGATCAAAAATTTCCCACTCACATAATTAAAAATTACAACCCATTCACCCGCATCATACAAATGTCACTCTTTCTTATTCTTTTTATTTATTTTAAACACTGCATGAAAAATAATGACTGGAAGTTTTAACAAAGAATATTAATGATTATCGCATATGAAAACTTTTTAGATTCTTTTTAGCTACAATCGAACCCCCTTTTTTTGCTTTGAATGTACCTTGTTCTGCTATTTGTGTGTAATTTTTCAGTCACATTTTTTTTTTAATTATTTAAAACCCCCGATCTATACTTTTTCTATATTAAGATTATTTTTTTCGAACCTTGCAAAAACAAAAAATTGGCGTATCACTATATTTTCATTTTAGGCAGAACACAAAAATCTTCAGTAATGTGGTAATAATCAAACAAAACATTTTTTAAATATAGAATTAAACTATTAAAATACATGAGGATGAAGGATCTTTTAACATTTTTTTAAATACGTATAGAATGTTTTTCGTCATCCAGATGGAAACCTTCTATACCATTATAGTTACTTCAGATCATATTATATTCTTGTTCAAGTTGAAAGTTTTACGAACAGTATTTATAAACTATTTTCGGTACTGATTACTTGATCTCAAAGTCGAACAGTGTCACTCTTTTGTCCAAAAGTTAAAAAAACATGACAAATTATGAATATTTTTCAATCGATAGCCTAATTCAACGATTTCGATTGTTTATTATCAAATGAACATAAAAGTAAAGAGTTACCCTGTATTGTTCACTACTCAAACCATTGCGAACATTTTACAATTCAGCTATTTTATCGTATTAACGCCTACATATAATTTATGAGGAATAAATACATCTATTTTAAGAAAAATGTGACATCTCTATGACCGGTCGTTAACTAGCTTATAGAGATTCATAAAGATAAGTAAATAATTTTATATTATCTTAATGTAAAATAGTATTTTCCAATATATTTTATATCGTATAATGAAAACATTTCATCATCATAAAAGAAACTACATGGATACTTCACTATATTAGAAAATTAGTATTGAAAAATGCACGATTACTCCTATATAAATAGATTATTACTAAAGAATCAAATGAACAGATTGAATAGCCCCTATCCAGTATTAAACTTCAATCGCCAGCAGTGGTTTAGTCGCGAGTGCATCCACTTGTGAATTCCATACATGGAAAAAAAATTGCTCGCACTTCATGTTAGTATATTTGAAACCAGGACGTGCACCTAATCGGTCGAGCTAATAATTAATAGCCGTTGATAATAGACAAAACTCTCTCAAAATAATTTTAACTGGAGATTCGCACACTCTATACCGAAGTGGAATGGTAAAAAAGGGAAAGAAGTCTTCATTTAAGACTTTTATTACGGTTTATATGAAAAAATTATTGTATGAAATTGAATGATACGAATTTTTATATTTAGATTCAATTTTTAAGATAAATCGTTGATACACAAATTTTTAGTACACATATCAATCAATGCAGTGATAACTTTGCGTAGTGGATTTTTTCAAGTTCTTAAATAAAAAAGCGTGACAATTTTAAATCATTTTTTATTGAAGCATACATCAACATATTTTTTAATGGTCAACACCGATTATTAACGATTTATTAAAATATTTAAAAAAAAAATAGTCATGTTGTAGAAATATATTTTTAAGAGTCATCCCTAATACTAGATTCATGGGCATCTAGTCTAAAATATCCCATTTACTTTTGTCATATAGAAAGGAAGCACTGGTCCCGTTTAGGTTGGAATGTTTCGATACTGAAGCGATCGCAGCTACAATTCATTGTTAACATCTAATATAATAAATCAGTCAGAGATGAAGACGTGGAGTACTTTAAA
Source organism: Rhyacophila sp. 25_7 (assembly GCA_036584705.1). Lineage (NCBI taxonomy): Eukaryota > Metazoa > Arthropoda > Insecta > Trichoptera > Rhyacophilidae > Rhyacophila > Rhyacophila sp. 25_7. Next base: position 2,038 of record JAPMAE010000964.1, on the reverse strand, counting down.
AATCATTATCCTGATAAATGTTACTTGTAGTAAGGATAAATCATCTTTTATAAAGCTTACTACATGTAAAGACGTGTCATATTTAGAAAATAAATATTTCTTGTCATTATTGAGATTACTTTCCCATCGGGAGATACAAATGATAGTATTCTTAATTTACTAAACATATTGGCAAGATTCTACAATTATTGTAGGCAATAAAGTTAGATACGTCTCAACTTATGAGCTTCTCTTCGATATATTAACGAATAATGTAATAAAATCTTATTCATTTTTAAAATGTATATGAAATAAAAAAAACACAGATAAATGATTGAAGGAATACACTATTTGAGATTATTAGTAATTCTTGTTTATTTTTTAATCGAAATAATCAACGTGATCACCAGACTTGTAATCTCCCTTGCACAACACTTCGAGACATTTTTTAGCCGTCT
>JAPMAE010000962.1:0-11250 GCA_036584705.1 Rhyacophila sp. 25_7 | reverse complement strand
CAGATACCTACCAACGAGGGCTATATAAATGACCCACTTGTTGATTTTTATAAACTTATTTTTTATATCATAAAAGAAAACAAATAATCGAAAATATTTCGAAAATATAGTATTAATACCTAATGTCGATTTTATAAAAAAAATATATATCCAAGTGGACGTTGGCTGAATGATTTTCTAAAGTGTGATTTTCCTGTGTATGACAGCCTTTCAACTAGATTACTCCCCTTTCCAAACGATACCACTGATTTAGTGACCAATGTGGTAGTACTTAAAAAATAATGAACAAAATTTGACCTACTTCTCAAAAAGGTTCGCTATCACTGGTCTAGGGTTTGAATTTCGTTGCTGGCAAAAATCGAAAAAAAAATTCAGGTGTTTTAAACCAAGACATTGACCAAATTGGTTGAGCTGATAAGTGAATTTACTACTCGTAAAAAATCTCACTCTTCATATTGTGTTGATCTATACGCTTCGTTTTGGAGCGGACGTGATTAAAAGAAGCATTATTATTAAATGTAGTGATTGTAAACTGTGAGCCAAATTGGTAAACAAAAAATGGTCTTAAGTCGATACGATTTTATAGTTCTATATCATCAGATAAATGTGTTGGATTCAAATAAATGTACTTATTTAGAAATACTGGTGTTAGATATGATATAAATGAAATCTGCGTGAAGTGAATTACTATAAATACATTTTTTTTAAATATTGAGAACCACTATCAAGAAAATATGTATGACTCAGAGAAAATATTTTAATTTGGTGTGATCATAATGTAAACGGAATATATAATATTATATATTTAACGCCCATTATGCCAGCATTGTTTATTGGTAAGAAAGTACGTGTGACATATTATCTTGAAATATAATGACAAATATAATAAATACGTGATTTCAGATTTTGCGTTCCAAATTATCGTTACCTGTGCGCTGTATACACGTAAAAGCGAATTTAAACTTTGTATGCCCATACTAATTATGGCCACAATCGATAACGGGGCATGTGTAAATATTTATTCAACATTATGCAGATTGCAAATTAACATACGTAATTCTGGTAATATGAAAATGGCGATTTTAAAGTGCACTTTTGCGTACGTTATAACCATGGGTGTACATATTTTGAATACAATCTATTTTACGTGTATTGGTTGAGTGTGTATTGAGGCGATTTTTTACTATACAAGCTTTAACAACGAATTTGAAACAAAATATCAGTATAAAAAACAGTAGTATGACATATTATTTATATAGTTTTCAACCGTGGACCAATTGAGTGGAAGAATAGGAGATTTTAAGTAACGCAATAAATATAGTTATCAATAATCAGATTGTTTGCACGGTACTGCATTCCATGACAGTTTTAACATAAAGTTCTAAGACTTTAATATAATCTAGTAATAAATAGTTTATTATTTTCTTTAAAAACTTGAAAATTGTAGACCCATCCTGCGATCATTTGTTGAATATGTCTAACTTTGTCGTATAGAGGTTGCCCCACAGTTTTATTGTCTTTACGTTTCTTTTTATATTACTAATTACAATGTAAAGACATCAATATAATAGATAAACCAAGATTATTTATAAAACCCAATGAAACAAAGGCTGTGTGGAAATAAAGCTTGTTAATATGTAGAATTTACGGAAGACTGGTCAAGTTGCTATCAAATGATGAAAAGGCAATTAGAAATAAGTCACTAGATTTTTTTTTTGCCTTTAATGTATGCTTGTTTGTTGTTTATGTCATGAAAACAAAATGGAAATTATTCTATATTGAATGATGATTGAAAATGCAACTTTTACCCAAAAGTAGATAATAAATAATTTAATGAATAATGAAACTAACTGTGGTTATTTATTATGTAGTGTTAAATAGTATATATATCTTTGCATAGAAACTAAAATAGTTTTAACATACAATTAATATAACAAGTTCTATATATAACAGTGATGAGCAATAGACAGTCTTCGTGTATTTAGTTGCATTCTGTGTAAATTATTGAATTTTGAGAAAATGTTTGAAATTAGTTTACTACGTATTAATAAAAGTATCCGGAGGAAACTTACGAAATACTTTCTCATGAAAACACAAGTTAGTCATACATTGCGTTCGTCGTATCACTTTTTGCACCTATTACGAATGTGGTTAATAGTTGAATAGAATGAAAAAAAAAGGATGTTTTAAATATATTTTTCTTTTAACCATATCCACAGCATATGGATGTCTACAATCTGAAAATTATTTTGCCAATTTTTTAGTAATAACTGACAATTATTAGCTCAAGTAATTTATTCCATATCTCCTGACTTCAAATGCATATACTCGTAAAAAGCATGTGGAATTTTTACCAGTTACGAAAAGTGAAGGCTAGAACTTCGACTTGTGAGTTGGATGCGCTGTCCATTCGCCTACGAAGGTGACGTTATATATTTACATAGATAGAAAAAAAATATTAATTCATTTCACTAGTATAAACCATTACATTTTTGTTTTTATCATTTGCTTAGTATTAACGGAACAGTAAATTTTAGATTTTTTGTATTTATTTCAGTGTACGTTTTAATCTAATGGACTTTACATGTTACCTCATTATAAAAATGGCAAAAAACGTAAACCTAAAACATATAGTAAATATTTACGTTAAATACACGAACGGAAAAGCTTATTCGAGTGCACAATAATTTAATATTAATGACGTGAATAGTATAATTAAAACACATTGAAACTATTCCTGAATCTGTTTGTTTTCAATATTAAACAATACGTTTTATTTTACATTATTTACGCAATAGAGTAATCATGTAAATTGAAATTTGTGGCATTAATATTTAAACAATTATAACTACCTAGTTGTAATTTACGTTTGTCAAAAAAGTATGTATCTGAAATATTAACATATTTAGTAAGATTATAAAATAACTGTACTATTGAATTAATCCGTTTAGTGTTTTACTTTTAGATTCTTATCAATCTGTAAATATACATCAATTTTAGCCGGTATTTCAAATACGCGTAGAGACTCGATAAATAATTTATCAAGCGAAATAATATTCTATTCTAATGAAAAAAATATCACTGCTACGTTTGAGTTTTCCGCTACCTCTCTCGGACACCATACACGCGTTATATTATGCACGTATGTACTAGGTGATGTAACGGGCTGATGATTTTCAAACTAAGTTTTATTGTTGATACTAAAAGATCCAAATAAATTTTATTTTTGAGTTTTCAGGTTATTTTTTGTTGTAATTTTATTTGCGATAGCTACAAATCGTAAGATAAATATGGAACATAATGTATGTAGTAATTTATTAGTTCGTTTTTTCATTATTAAAAATAGCTATCTCAAACTTCATTTTCGTTTTAGATTTCGATGAAATATTGTAAATAAAAGTAAATATCTCCAGAGAGTAAAAACCCCATGAGATTTGTATACGATAATTGCTTAATAATTTAAGCATTCCATTCAAATATTAAAAATAAATTATTTATAAAAACGCATTATAGTTTATTCATTCGATTTCATTTTATAATAATATTGTAGTATAAAGATTTATTTATTTGTAAAATAATATTGCCATTTAAAAATAAAATAGAAATGAAAGTACACTCGTATTGGTTAAAAATAACGTGTTTTCTAGGTAAACAATATTTCAACGTTATAAATTATACACTTAATCCCAAAAAAACTTATAAATATGGTGAAGGTATGCATGAAAGAACTCAGAAGAAGAATACATATTACTGGGAATGTATCCAAAACTTTCGAAGTGACGTCAAGGTTAAAATAATGGTCCTGACTCTTTATTACCAATATTCTTTAATTTGGGTGTTTAGAAAGCTTTAAGAAGCTTTCAAAGAATAATGTGGAGTAAGACTTAATAGTAGTTGCACATTATTAAGACATATAGATGATCTTGTGTTGTTAGAGGGCAGTCAAGTGCACGTTAATGATGTATGATTTCGTTTCTGAAAGATGCTGCGAGTAAAATAAAAAAGGTGAATATTGAGAAGACCATGTACTTAAGAATGTCGAGGAAAACTGACCCACAAAGAAACATGCTGATGGGACACTTCACATTTGAAAATTCATACTATTTATCTGTGTTCAAATATCTAGATGATCAATTTTATTCAATGAGTACATTTGTCTGGTTACCAAAAATGTAACCATAGATATTAAAAAATAGCCGTAGGCGTACTGATTAATAAGATTGAGCATCGTTGATATTTCATGTGACGTTTCATAAAACTTGCATAATACAAAGTAACACTGGGTGTAGCGACTGGGACTAGAGAGTTACGCTGAGGGGCGGAATAGGGACGGAAGGCGGAAAAAGGGGCGATAGTCCGGATGGAGCGCCATTCAATCCAGATTCTCTTTGTTGCAAGCTAAAAACGGACGAACGGAAAAAATACAGTACAAGAGTATGATGATATCGCACTGTGTCATTCATTTAACGACTTTGTACTTGAATGAGCTCATTATATAACTGAAAAAACAATAGTTTAGTCATCATTCTTGTTTTGTTTATTGCGCGTTTTTTTATATGACCATTTTTATTTATTTTATTCCTACACGAAAGTTTATTTACTATTTCAATATACATTGTTTTAACATGTAATTATTCGATATAATAAGCGAGATATTTAATCATAATTGCTAACCAAGAAGAAATTTTGTAACCCTGAATACTAATATAATATGTCAGCTACCGTTAAGTAATGCATTCTCTGGTTAAGGAGCGTGACGTGAAAAATATTCAATTTTTGTTATAACATAATTTTATATGTATATTTATTTAAAACATATATTAAACTTATGAACTGTTAATAAACTCTGTGGTTAATATGATGTATTAAAAGCTTTATAACCTGTCCAGGAGTGTGGACAAGAATATACATCCGCTCAAAATTCTCTTTGAAGAAGTATATACGTACATATCCATCAAGCACCAACGTTCCCTCTTAGGTGTACGCGTGTGCGGCCGCACCCGTGTTAAAAATTGTCCGCACACATGTTTCTATATTTCGCACACATTTCAAAGAAAGGAACTTGTAACCATATTTTTGTTTTGCGCAATTATTTGATATGTTATCAGGTTCCTTTCTTTGAGATATGTGTGGAACATGGAAACACTGTATACTTACTTGTTTGATGTTACGTATTTCTAATAAAGACTTCATGAATTATGTAATTTATGATTTCATGGTACATTATGTTGAATATTTAATTTTATCTATGAATGATTTTTTTTGCACATATAAGTTGATGAGCAGCAAACACTATGAAAAAATTAGGGGGAACGTTGTCAAGCATCAAGAATAAACTATTCGTATATATTATTTACGCATCAAATAAATAGTATGCAACAATAGTATTGCATACATTTAATAAAATTCAAAATTTAAAGGATGATTAATGAATAAACGTTCATACAATTGTGTAACCGTCATTAAAATACACACTCCTGGACAGGATAAACTGTAATATAAAATAATCTTAATATCTTAATACATTATCATCACAACACAGAAAACAATACTAACGATTTTGTTTTTGTACATCTTTTCTTTCGTACAAATATTTCTGTCAAGACGACGTCGCATTATCTGTTATCAACTGTATGCATATTTTTAGTAAATAATTTGGGTTTTATATTTCTCAAAATATTCTCTAATGATAAATATTAAATTATTGCAGTAAATATGTTTGGCACATTGAATATTATTAGAAGTTAGCAGTGAAAAATAATAAATTCTATAGAATAGTAAGGTTCTAATATCTGGGATGTAAAATAAATTATTTGTAGCCTCCAAAGTATTCCTTTATCTCTCTCCCTTGTAATAATGCAGAAAATGTAAATGCACTATGTACCTGCATTCATACACGTATATTCAGTTGTGTGCATACTGACATGTCATTTGTTATAGTATTAGCCACATAAAATGCAAAACGTCTTTATGGCGGAGTTTAGTCCGTAATGTTTTATGGACTAATACACGAGAAGAATCTTTTAGTATGTAATGTAACGCATGTTTACAAAAGTTGAGTAATATTTATAAAAGTAATATTTGTACGTGCTATACCACATTAAAATGAATATATTTCAGATAATGTAAAGAAAAAAATAAACTTATTATTTTAGTAAGCATACAATACAAACATATTTGAGTAGATTTTTTAAAATATTAACGGCGACAAGGGGGTTATTCATAAAGCACGTAACGCTCTTGAGGGGAGGGAAGGGTGATCACCAATGTCTACATGGTGGCATTGGGGGGAGAGTGGCTAAATTTGTATTGTAAAGTGACGCTTTTCCTCCCAAAAAGTGGGTAGGTGTTGATTGTTGTCACTTTTCTTTGAATTTATAATGTGGAGAGTTACACAACCTTTGAGACGAGGATAGGGGAGAGGTTCAAGATGAATATCAATATAGTATTACATGGAGAGGGGGGGGGGTAAAAAACGTTAGACAAAACCTTAGGTAGTTTATGGACAATCCTCAATAGTCTGATAATTAGTACACTTTTATGAAATTTAATCGTTAATTGATAATACGATTATTATTAAAAACAATCACCAACAATTTTATAGAACTATTTAATTATTTCCATATAAAAATTGATTTGATTGGAAACAATATATAATTATTATTATAATGTAGCACCGTGATCCATTCAGGTTCATGGCTGAATGCACAATCTCCCCACAATCCTTTTTTTTCTCTGGTTTTCCTCTCATAGACGTTCATACTCAATATCTCACGTTCATATCTCACGTTCATATCTCTCGCGATGTTGTCTCAAATATCTTCCTAAGAGTTCTAAATTCACTGCATATAACAACATAACTTCATTTCGTTGAGTCTCCTTAGATCAAATCAGATCAGATAGATAAGTGCTAAGCAAACTTTTTTTCATTTACAGTGTACCATTTTTCTCCGGAATTTTGTGGCCCTCCGCGAATAGAAACATATTAATTTATTCAATAAATTATATCGCACGTTTTTTATCGGAAGCTATTTGTTCAATATAAATTATATCAAGCATCATAGTTCAGTTACATTGGAAAATTAAAAAAAAACACACTGAACGATGGTATAAATATTTGCTTCTTGGTACTATTTTTTTAATTGTTTTAAAAATACTTCTGTTGTCCTCAAATATTATCACGCATATTGACATTTTTTTCGGTGAAATAGGTACAAATTTGGCTGATCATTATTAAGACCATTATGATTATTATGTGGTATGGATTAGTGAAAATCCAACTAAGTTAAGAGACAGTTGTCCACAATCACCAACCAATTCAGACACGGAAGTTGAATCTTTTTCTTTATCGATGTGGCATACCTCTTCTCTCGTTTCACGGCATACCAGTGCACTTCGACACATCGTTTGCGGAGTAAAAAATCTCGTTAAATATTTAATCTATAAAATCAGCGTAGTCAATTTTGGATGATTACAATACCATAAAAATAGTTATGGGCTTATAGTTAAGTATTTTTTTATTAAGAAAAAGCTTTAATTCACTAGCAACATAATGCTTTAAATATTTCCATTTGCGTACGTAGAAGTGAATTAAAATTTTAAATTGTCAATTTTTATTTACTTTAAAGACAAATAAGAGTGTACAAAATATATACAACGTTTTGTATGAAATGTGAATAAAAATGTAATAAACCAGTCGAAATTTTCTACCACTGTGTGTTTCCACGTGTTTCTTATGTAACGGAATTTAATATAAAAATGGTACTCACACAATATGAGGTCGTAGAAAATTTCATCAAGAATCATTGCATGGAGAGATACTGGCAATATACTTGGCTTTATACTAATAATGTTCATGTACGAGACATCGAATGTACTTGAAACTTTTACAAAATTTTAGTGCTGTGCCTAGAAATAGGCATTTAATATGTTAAGCGCGAAAGCTTTTGAAAACAAACGCCGGTCTAAAAAATATAATGATTACTAAGTAGTAATATCACATTTTTGGATAATTAATTTTATGTTTCAAAAAGATTTCGGTAATAATTCAAAACCACCAGTTTTTTTATACTAATTAAGTAAAAATTCATTACAAAAATTAATTGCATCAATGTATAAAAACCTTAGTAAGTAGACGTGTAGAGAGAGTCAAAAGCGTTGAATTATTATTTATTTCCCACTTTCGTCGACTATATATGCCTAAAGAGCATTTCCCTATCCGCCATATGGGGACGAGCTTTCTAGGAGGTTACGGATTCGCTCCGAAAAATACTTGGACCGATTAAAGAAAACCGAGAATTTCGCATCCGTACTAATGCTGAGGACCGATAGGACTACTTAAATTTATTTACCGTCAGTATGTGCAACCGTGATTATGCGCAGTCGCCTACCTGAAACTTACACGGAAGCAATATATTTTTGGCTCACATTTTAATTTAAAACCTGCCTGTAGCTGAGCCGCACGGGACGGTATCGCCATGCACAATGTGCCAAAGAAAAGAATGTTGAATTATTAGTTTGGATTCTATATACGTAAGTATTTTATAAATGAATACAAGCATCGAAGAGTATAAGAATAAAAAAGTTTACGTAAATAATACATCAAATATCGGAAAAGCTATTCCAGGTTAATTTAATATTATGTATGTTTAAAGTTTAAAATTAAATAGCATGATATCAAACCATTATCTTTGCAAATTCCATTAAATAAAAAAAATAATTAAAATGGTCCGAATCAACGAAAATAAAATGTTACCTAAATAGCGTTTTTATAAAATTCGTAGATTTTGTTAAACGCGACCATAATAACAAAATCCTTTTTAAAGCGTTTGGTAGAACACAAAAGAAGTTAATAACCAATAAATTTTGTAAATACAATATTTTTGAAAAACAGCTTTTTATATTTCTTAGAAACTCAATAAGACGAAAATAACTTTATTCATTATTGCTATCGATATTTATGTATATTAATATATATTTTTTAGCAAAATAAACGAAAATATTTTAGTAAAAGCTTCGTAAATAGTAACGTAGAAAGCTTTCAGCAGACGCAATACAAGTATTTTCCAATATTATTTACTAAGTATACAAAGCAAAGATAAAATTAGTATTATTTAATAATATAATCGAACAAATTGGGTACTTTCTGAAGCTCTCTATGTGTTTATTGAAAGGAAGAAATAACTTCTTACTGTATAATAAGCTGCAGTAATTGGCATTAAATGTCTAAAATCAAACGATGCATGTAAGACATATAAATGCATTAATAAATTCACAGATGCTCTGATCCACAAAAGGGTATTGGCATTTGACAGAACAGGATTATTTTTTTGTATACAGTCATAAAATATGCGGGTTTTTTTTATGCTAACAAGATGTTTACTCGATATTACCATTTTGAATGTTAACAATATTTTATGTTCGGTAATTGCTGGTTTAAAATTAATTAATTGGCAGGTATACAGGTTATTTAATAAGAAAAATATCTAAAGATAGAGCTCTGATGGACAAACTGTGAGGTAAATTATTCCTAAATAGGAAAATCAATGATGACACTTTGCGTAAGTAAAAAAATTAACTTTTGAAAGATGTTTGTTATGACAATGGATATACAAATATTGCTTGGAGTAAAGACAATATTAGTGACAAAAATTCTTAAGCATAGTATTTTCTTATAGAATAATACTTGTTTCGGACAGTTGTGAATATCCAATCAAGAGACACCTAATAACATCGACTTTTATCGTTGTAAGGTTGGACATTATAATTTTAATGTATTGATATTGCAACAAATCTATTATTTTATTTAGCAAATGTGGGGTTCCTCATCAATGCCTATTTTCAGACCTATAAGAATTTCGAAATCTTTTGTTCCCAGCTTCTTAACATTTGCCAAGCCATTTATCAATAATAGTAGAAAGTATAACGTTACGACAAATTGTCTGAAGTGGTTAACGTACAAAGCCTAAATAATTTGGCTATACATAATAAAGTATTTAAATATTTCTATACAGATTATATAACTCATAACAATCCAGTAGGCTTCAATGATTTATATTAAAATACATATTTATGGAAACGGTGAGTAGTTTATTTAATTACAATTACTAAAAATTATCTACGTGAAAACAAAATTATTCAAATAGCATAGTGAATACACACATGGCTATTAAAACGAACACATTCTATTATATTCAGTGTAATGTTGTGAGCATAAAAAAAACTGCAAAACAAACAATACAGATTTATTTATCTCGTGCTTAACGATATATGCAATACTACGTACTCGTATGTAATCGCGGACAGTGTGACAAATAAGAGAAAATTCCCGTCCTTTTGTGCTCCCAGCGAGTGAATTAAAATAAAAAGTTCACCAGGATGGCAACAAAAGGCCACCGTCACGCTACGCGAAGTGCTAGCACTCCACACCCTTGGTCTGTTCTGCTAGCCTGGTGTTATTATGGTACTTGGCCTCTGTTAACAATGGTTTTTATAAACAATATAACCCGCGACTGCAGCAAGCGGCAGCAGGACGTAATTCTGCAAAAAATATGCGTTTAATATTAATTGTATTGCATTTGCTTTCATAAGTCTTATTTATGCCTTACTGTACAATTTTTGCACTGAGGTAATTAAACGCTGTATCATTATATCTTCAGTGTAACTGAAAATATATAAGAAAACATAAACGAATATGACACATGAAATAAATGTAAACAAAATAGTAATTAAATATTCATTTTGTCATGATTATCATCAGCTATTCTCGAATAAGTAGCATGTATATATGATATAAGTTACCCTCGTTACGCTAGTGGATAGCGCGTACGTCTAGAAAGTGGGAGTCACGGGTTCAAGGCCCGTGCTGGTTGCAAGATTTTTCAAATGTTTATTCATTTGTATTGTAGACAGGACACGAACCCGATACGGCTGAGCTAATAACTGACAATTATTACTGGTAAAAAAAACTGTCAAAATAATCTTCACGTTGTGAAGATCCATATCTTTTAATGTTTCATTTCAGAGCGGATATTGTGAAAAGAATATATGATATAGTTACTATTAAAAATAAGCAGGTTATAAGGACCTACAACTCACCCGCCAGTACACACAATCACGATTGTGTGCAGTTGCCTTCCTGGCACTTTCACGGATAAAAAAATTATTTCCTCATCGATAATTTTAAGTGTCTTGTTTAAATGTCTTGAGGGCAAGGAGACTCAGATGGGCGGGTCATGTTATAAGGTGTGA
>JAPMAE010000961.1:0-13230 GCA_036584705.1 Rhyacophila sp. 25_7 | reverse complement strand
CACTACTTGATTGTATGTAGATAACAGATCACTTCACTGTCATTTTATATTAAATCACATATGAGTTAATATTAGTAAAATAAAAAGTTTTCTGCCATCAAACAAAAGTATTTTTTTTATTATGAATTTGAATGACGGAATTGTTTTACGGGTTGTTCTAGGATCAACTTGTAGCAAACTTCTCTTTTATGTTGGTCATATTATTCAACACAATATGCTAAATTTAGTATAACAAGTAATGGGTATACTAAATAAATAAAGTCGATTCTCTTCTTCTCGTTATTTGTATGTTTGACAGTCTATATATGATTGATTTTTCAATAATTGTATTTATAAAATATCTTTTAGGCTAGTTTTATCTAATCATAAAAGTCATTGATTAGTTTTTTAAAAGGTAATTCACAAAACTCGACTGATAATACTTGAAAGTTTTACTTTTAATACGGAAAAAGCTTAATTAGATTAATAAAAGCATTTTTTTTCTATTTAAATAATAATTATAGAGTTAATTTATGGATGCTGAAACTAATTATATATTTTTCTAATAAAAATAAAAAAACCTTTGCAGTATTATTATAATACGAACTTATTTAAGTTACTATCTCTAGTCATGAAAATAATTAGTAAATATTAAATAAAAAATGAAATGAAGTAGCAAGATATTAATAAATTATACTAGTTCTACTTTGAATAAACAAATTATTGTTTAATTATAATTAATTATAACTCAAGTGACTCCTTATGATTAGGCATTTGTGTATGCCTCAAACCGACCCTGGCATAAATTTTCCTGTCCAATGAGATTTAGACAAAAAAATGACAAATGACTGATTCTATCGCTTCATATATTTTGCTCCTACATGATTACTCATTGTTATATTCTAAGATTCTGACATTATTTTTGAACTATGGATAATTAATTGAAACGTTTTTATGAACATTCGCAATTACTTTATTATTCTCATCGCCAAAGAAATTATTTGTTTTTTCATCAGATAACATTTTATACGTTATATTTATAGGGGTGCGTCATCACCATTATAAAAATATAAGTAATTCTTTTTTATTTTATTGTTTTGAAATCAATCATCATTTAGTCACATGAAATATAATTGATTTTGCATGTAAAAAAACCTTAAGAATGAATGATGTGTTATATTAATATCTCTTCTTTATTATATAATACACGAAACATATTTTAGCAATTTTTAAAACGATCACAGTCACAAAAGTAAAGACAAGATTTAACTGTTTATGTTTTAATATTTTAATTCATAAACAGAATCCAAACACAAAGCAAATGCAAAAGTTCTATAATTTTGGCAGTTTTATACGATTATATAATTTATATACGATTTTGAAATTTTCAACCGGCTAAAATTTCTAAAACTGTAATAAAAAAGTCTTGACTATATTAGAGAAGAAAACTTTAATAAAGAATCTTACATACGGTGTAGTAGAATACAGGCATAATGTTTAACTGATTGTACGATGTGATGTAACTGATCATGAGAGTGGTCAAATTATTGGCTAGAGCCAATATTGACACTATAATAATAAATATTCATTAGACAAAATATAACCTAACTATTTAACAAAAAAATACACTTTAGATGATATAGTACGGTGTTTTCCAACATGTAGTCCACGCCTTACAGGGGGGCAATTCGAAAAACCTATCATTAAATTTAAGTTTCTTCAGTGAACAGTTCAACTTTTGAATATTAATTATTTTTATTTTTAACGATGTCCGCTTTGAAACGAAACATATGGATTTTCACAGTGTAAAGGTTGTTTTGACAGTTTTTGACGAGTATTAATTGTCAATTATTAGCTCAACCATTTTGAGTTCGTATCCTGGTTAAAATCCAAAGGAATAAATATTTGTAAAATTTGCGACCAGCGCAGACCTCAAACACGTGGCCTTCGGCCAGTGAGTCGAATGCCACTATCCATTCAGCGACGAGGGCGACAAAATTATGTTTTAAAAATTACGTATATGTTAATAGTACATAGGAAGCATATCATTTGAGAAAAGCTTATAGGAAACATGGAAATAGTGCTATAGTATCTAATAACTATTTTTTAACCATATCCTCTCCGAAATTACGTATATGAATCTCGAAATATGAAGATTATTTTTCACAGTTTTCAAGAGTATTAGTTGTTAAATATTAGCTCGACCGTTTCGGGTTCGTATCCTGGCTATAATACAAATAAATAAAAATTTGAACATTTTTGTACCCAGCATGGGCCTCAAACCCGTGACCCTCGGGTCTTGAGTCAGATGCTCTATGCACTCACCTACGAGAGCGATAATAATAACTACACAGAAATAATAAATTGTATTATCTTTTCAATGTTTTAAAATTTAACCAAAAATTAGGCGTATAATAAAAATATTTGAATAAGACAACAATAGCAATGGTCTTTTAATAAATCCAATACAGTACTTAAATTTCTTTGATAGTAGTAGTTTGACCTGTTATATTGGTACAGGAATAAAAAAAAAATATCTCTTATAATTCGTCGAAGAGAAACTCTTTTTTTATTAGTTATATTACAATCAATGATATATTTTTACATAACTGTATTTTACAACTATTTTAGAGCGGTGAAACTATTGAAATGGTATTATGGTATTTTTGAAAAGAAAATTTCAGTTCTTATAAAATCGATAAAACATTTCGGCAATATAATATACAAGTACTTTGTATGCTGTCTTTCAACTCTGAATTAAACCTAATTGAAAATATCTGGGGAATTTTGAAAAATTATATTGCTTCGCAGAACGTAGAACAGACGTGCGACAAGAATAATCGAATTGCTGCAAAAATGTAGTCTGATACTTGTCGATATTCGAAAGAAATTTATGATAAATACTACTGATACTATGATATGGAAACAGAATCCATAATTGATTGATTTGGGGAAAACAGCAAATCAGAATATTTATTTATCTAGTTTATTTCGAATAAAAACATGATAATATTGTTTCAATAAAAAAAATCTGTAATAATTGGTTACACTTAGTTTTGTGCTTGTCTGAAGTTTCCAATACGCACACATACATACTGTGTATGTACAGTTTAATAAATACATAGGGTTGCGAGCACAGATAAATGAATAATACTATATACAGAAAAAAAAATACGTCATTACAGAATATTTTATTTGTTACAACTGACTTCTTCTTTATAGCGTATGATATTTTCACATATTTCTCAATTCTATCGTCCATGAGTCCATATAAATGCATTAAAGAATACATATAGGTGGCATTCATCATGGAACGATTTAAAAAGATTTTAGTTGATGAACTTTTTAAATCGCTTACTATAATATTAATAACATAGCTTAAGCTTAGCATTTTATATTGAAATTTTTTGATTATTTTTATTTAAGTTTGTCTAAATAAGTTTTCAAATAGAAGTCAATATATATTGTAAGAAAGTTAAAGTACTTACCAATGGGCACTGGAATGAGAAAACAGACGACTGCAACACTTAATAATGTATAAGATATCATATTATGGCTGCTACATGATAATTTTCACAGTTAATTAGCATGTACGTTCACTAAATTATTATTAAACTATATAAAATTGTCACTTTATTTATTAAATAGGTTTGATTTATGTCATGCCATACTAATTATTGTTTAATTTATTCGATGTTCACTATCTTTGTTTTATGTCTCTTATTTTGAGAGCCTATTCACATTATAGTTAATTTGTATAGATTAATTATCTGGATTTACATCTAATAAACTATTTTATGCGAGATTATTCGTATTTCTGTCATGTAAAATTCTTCGAAATAATCTAGAAGCCTAATTGCATAGCACTGTTTTGATAAAATATTTATGGCTTAAAATCCGCACAATAAGCCTGTTATATATGTAATGAATCAATTATTTGCTAAATATGTGAACCTGTATAATTAAACGTAAAATTATGAAAAACCATTGTTTTTATCTCGGCATTATTTTTGTTTTTTTTTTTAAACGATTTATGTCAATTCAATATATGTTATTAATCCATTCATAAATTTAAAGTGACGTAAAATATTAAATAACTTTCATGGAATATTTCTATTTTCATGTCTATAAACCTGTGTTGTACATATTCAAAAGAATTACATAATAAAAACAATCTTGAAGTCACGTGCTTATTTACATTTAAATACTTGAATAATTACGAATACTATTTGATATGAATAAAATACTATTTTAGAAAATACGTCGATATGCTACGGTATTTTTAACTAGTGTTACATGCTTGAGTATTTTCTTAAGCTATAGCATTTTATAATAATGTTGATATTTTCACAGTGATGGTTATAAAGTTTGTTTGAAAAATATTTGATGGCTTCCAAATTACATGCAACATACAAATTGTATCGCGTGCATTGTGTTGTAGAATATTTAAGCGTTTTCTGAAAATGTAAATTTATCCCGTAATATTATGCTTAATACACCATGTTGAAAAATATGCATAACGCAACGAAGCGAATTATTCCATTGATTTTTATAAAATTTACTACTTGTGTAATTGTGAATGAGACAATACTACAGTTTTACGAACAACACTGAATCATATTTGAATACTTTTCATCATAAAATCAGTCACATTCATCAAATGACTTTTCATGTTTAATTATTTAAAACACGTTAAGCGGTATCCAATATCGCGTGGTTAAAATAATAGTATTCATAAAATTGAGACATTTTATATCATATATGAGCATGCTATAAAATATAACGTATATATATAGCAATTAAGCTTGTTTGAATAAACAAACGAAACTTGTTTTATGAAGTAACATTGTCTAGTTTTAATAAATAAATATATTATGAAGATAAATTTGTACTATATATTCCCGCCGGTACCTATATTATATGTATATAAATATAACCAGTGATTAAGAAGCGTATCCGATGTACAAGCCTAGGGTATAGGGTTCAAATCTCATAGCTGAAAACAATTACACAGGCTTTTACATGTGCATTTGAAAACAGAACATGAACCAAATTGGTTGAGCTAATAACTAACAATTATTACTTGTAAAATTAAATCTGTCAAAAACAATCTTTACACCGTGAAGATCCAGATGCTTTGTTTCGGAGCGGATACGCTTAAAAATATGCAATAAAAGTTTTTCTCGGTAATTAAATGAATAGCGTATTAACAATTAGTATTGAACTAGTGTGCTAACGGCGATATCAAATCCGTCATAGACAGATTTTGAGGAACCAGCACTAGCTCACCAGTACACCCAATCACGATTACGCCCAGTCACCTTACTGACACTTTTACGAATGAAATGTTTTTTTTATCTCACATATAATTTTATGCTTGTTCGTAGCGGGGACGTATGGGACGGTATCATTAAGCACCTTAGTGAGAATACTTAGTTAAAAGACGAAATAAATGAAAAATTTTGTTCATTTAATTTTTATGGCATGATGTGCCTTATGCACCCGACGTGCTGACGACTCGAATGGATTCGGCCGTCTTAGTTCAAGAATCAGTTTGGGAGTCTATGCAAAATTCTCCCCATAAAATGCCGTAAATCTTGAAAAAGTCTTAACATTGATCATGAACTGGTGGAAAATCATATTATAGAAAAAAAGCGATACGTTCAAGTACCAGGAAGGCGACTGCATATAATTGCGGTGAATAGTAATGCGCATAATATACTTCAAAAAATATTTTTACAACTAAAATAAATTAAACTTTCACTAATTGGACCCTAATTCATCAACGCTAATCACTGTAAAATAGCATGCGCCAGGCAGATGAAAAAACCAAAATATTTTTAAAAATGTGTCTATATTTCTTTGTTAAAAAGCATTATAGAATTCAATTATAAAACATTACTAAGTCTACATCAGACGTAAAAAAATAATCTAGTTTTATATATTTTCAAGAAATCTTTATAACAATGTGATGTAATAATCCGAGTTACTACTGAAAAAAAAATAACGTTGCAAAATTTTCTGCCGCATTCGTAGATAGGTCCGCAACAAACCTTGTAACGATGATTGATTTCTTTCTAGTGGTGAAGTTTTTATTAACAAGGTTTGTATTCTCATAAAAATAGGTTAGTTTTTTTATTCTTATTATATTTACAGATATTATTTTGTATATGCGATAAAGTAAATTATCCGATCTATAGTTTTTATATTCAATTCTGATTAATCTTTTCAATGACAGAGAGTCAACAATATAAAATTTAGTTTAAATATATTATTAATTATTTTTTCATTGAAACAATAATTATATATTTGTATATGTTTTAAATTATTTTATATATTAGCTATAAAACCTTTACTTAGAGATTTAAAATACTAGCTTGTTAAGAATCTGATAACAATAATTAAATCTCTCAGCGAATAAGGTCATATTTTGTTTGTTACACGCTATAACGTTTGAATTGAATAAATATCCGTAAAAATATTGATTGAAGCTAAAGCATAACGCTTTATTAATTTTTGTGAGATTATTAAATAATTGTTAAGATGAATAGTTAGGTTTATTTTAAGCATTATATGTTGTAAAAAGTCTATAAACTTGCAACAGCATTGACAATACAATTGAATACATACTATATATTAATGTGAGACCATACACGAATGCACATGTTACGGTAAAACTGATTAAACGGTTGGACGGAGTCAATGCTCGGGCGGTAGTAGAAAAAAAGCAGCTGCGCGTAGTCTCCTTCTATTCCGTTTGTAATTCTATTTCAGTAGCTAAGATGGTTTGAATTGGAGCACATCGGGCTGTGCGCTCATATTTTGAACACAACCGCTCGGGAATCGTGCCGCAAAAAGGTTTTCAGCGACAGTTAACATTCCGCGCGGCAATACCGTTCTTAATGCGAATACAACTCAGTCCTGGGTTAGGCAGTTAGAGGTAATTAAGAAGAAATATAAGATCGCTCATCGTCCTCACACTCTATCAAAGCTAAGGGAGTGGTTTATTGAAGGAGCTAACGCCATACCCCGTGATATGTGTGAACAAACTGTAGAAAACTTCAGAGTTCATCTCCAACATGTGTTGCTGCTAACGGCCTCCATTTTGAGGACATTACTTTCTAAATTTAATGAGATAAATGTTGATAACTTTGAAAATAAAAACATTTTTTCTTTATCAACCCTGATTACTTTTTATAACGCCTCAAAACTGCTTAATTGGTTCTACCATACCCTGTAATTAAGTATATCTCAAAACTCTTATTTTTTAAAGTACAATGCTGTTTGTATCATTTTGTAATATAGATACTTATTTTATTAAACAGTTGTAACAGATAATGCGACAATCAAAATACTAAATTATCATTTAATAAAACTGTAGTTTTTTTCGAAGATGTATTAATGTATTTTTATAATTACAATAAATTTATATTTGGATGTAGAACTGACATCCTCGTAAAGTAATAAAGAGGGCTATGTTTTCCTGTATACTTAGGCATGTTGTATAAAACCAAGAATATCGCATCCGTACAATCCTGAAGTAATTTAACCCTAAAATGTCAATATCTTGAACGCAGCAAGAATCAAGTAGGCAAAATGTTTAGTGTAATGAATCTAAAACTCTCAAAAAGGTATTTGAAGGAATTCCAGAAGGCACTCGAAACCCTTAAAGAGAATAACTCTGCGAGAAATACATTAACGTTGAGTGTAATGACTGTAAGAAAAAAGGTAAAAACAGATACGCATAAAAGGAAGTCCTACAGCCAGCTATGGATATGAACGGATTATTGTGCTGTAAATCGTTATGATAATAACTATAACTGTTATATATATATATTTTTTTTAATCTGCTTAATTTTATAGGGAAAATTATATAAATATTATGTTTTATTATACAAATATAAGCCTATTTAGTTCATATTGAATAAAGTATCTATATTATTTTAATTAAATTGTTTAAATTCTGAAATTTATATTTGGAAACCTAATAAGTATTAAAAGTATATTATTGATAATAAAATATAGTTATACAAGCATTTCATATATTTAACACAAACGTTATGATATTTTAAATCGTAACAGACAAAGTCAGTATTGATTTTTAAATACATTTTTCTGAAAGAAACTATGTATTATGTATTGCATAATTTTCACAGCAACATGGTTTTATAAAAAGTATTTATGTAACAATTACAACTAGGTATTAGTTCTTAATAGTTTGATCTATATTTTAGTAAAATTTTCACATTTCTCAATATAATACAGTAATATTTAAAACACGGCCAATCAAAATACTCTGATTATTAAAATACTGTCAGCAGTGTCATATAAGTTAATGTTTATTCTAAAATAAGATAAATGTATCATATTTATAAACAGAATAAATAACACGGCTTTATTTATATTTATGTTTTATTAGATATTAATAGTATATTCACGATTTAAAAAAAAATATTTTCTTGAGATAAATATAATAAACTGTGTAACTCATGAGTTACCAAAAATTTTGGGAAAGAGGGTGGATTGAAATTTTTAAAAACATATGGGGCCGGTCGAAAAATATTTTTATTGAAATCCTATACGAACATTAATTTACATTAAATATTTAAATAAATATAGAGGCCGGATGAAAATCTTTGAAGGGCCGGATCTGGCCCGCGAACCGTAGTTTGGTTTCCAGTGGTGTAACTGTTTCAGTTAAATGATTTTATTAAATAATAGACATTTAATAAAATTAATTACGATTAAACCTACAAACAATATTTTTGCGATACAATTTGTTTGTTTATAGAAAGACATGTGTGTTTTAACATAAATGGCCGCATTATATTTTTTTATTATTTTTTCCACATAAACAATGCAAATGGATAGTAACCACAAACAATAGTAATAAAAACTTTAAGTTCTATGCCAGCTATTTCATGAAAGTTAAATGATACTAGACGGAAAATATGTCGCAAAGAAGAACCCGAATTACAAATCGAAATTATGCGGACGTTGTTACACAAGATGTCACAGTCTTTTCACCCCAAAAACACTTCGTTACTTAATAAAAATATCAAATTGTGATATTACGTTACACTTACAAAATAAGCGTGGCTGAAAATAAGTCCATATAATATACTAAAGAACGACTTACTATCAAACAAACAAATCTATTTTCGAAATTCTGAAAATATTGACGCAATATTCAAAGCAAAATTAAGTGCTCGTACTTTCAATGAAATGTGATATTATTACAAGTATTTTATTTTTCCAACTGATTTTTTTTGTATGTTGAAATGAATAAATAACTGCTTATTCTTGAAATATTTCTATATAACTTGAGTTATATTGCAAATTTTAGGCAAAGTTAATAAAAATACCACTTTAAAAAGATCATAAATACATAAGTTACATTTCATCAATTTTAGGACTATTTTGATTAGCTTTATCTACTGCTAATACTTGCATGAAATCCTTTATAATTAACTAACTAGCTGCATATAATTAATCTACAATATATATAATGTGTGTTGCCCTTGTTAAGCTAGTGGATAGCGCGTATGTTGAGGGTCACGGGTTCAAGGCCCATGGTTGCAAAATTTATCAAATGTTTATCCATTTGTATTGTAGCTAGAACACAAGACGAAACAGTTAAGTTAATAATTATTACTTTTAAAAAAACTGTCAAAACAATCTTCGCATTGGGGAGATTCATATTCTTCGTTGCGGAGCGGATATGGTTAAAAGAACATAAATATATTTACACGAGAATATATATATGAAAAGAAACCGTTTAAAATGGTTTTGTCTATTATGATATTTAATTTTGACATTAAGTTAGTGAGAGAAATATAAAAATATATAGATGCATTAAAATGATATTTACATTTTATTTGTGAAAATCGGTACAGAAAGTGTATCGATATTTAGACATATAAAAATTGTACCAATAATTGTCGGAAGAATTATTTATTTGTAAATATTTTGAAATTTAAATCAAATTTAAAAAGAAAAATTGTGATGTATACTATATAATACTCTTACATAGACTAGCAATATTCTCATAATTAAAAATATATTAGGATAGGAGAATTTTTCTGATAACCCGAAAAATATATTAAAAGTTAAAGCCATTATTTTTTTTCAATAATAATGTACAATAATTGTTATCTTGTATAATAGCTCAGTAAAGTAAATATTTAAGAAAACAAATTTTCTTCCGCGTTGATATGATCAGTGGAAACTAGACCCATGGGATCGATAGATAAAGGGCCTTTTCGTATTTTTTGTATGAGGCTCTAACATTTGTAGCTATGCCCTTAATACATTGATTCATTAGTCATTCAGATTCGTAGTTTCAGAATTGGAACTTCACTAACATCAAACGATTTATTCATCGTTATTTACATTTGAATTTACTACATGTCAAAAAACTTGACGTAGCTTACGTTAAGATTACTATTAAATTATTATTAGATTACGTTAAGTTGTTCAATCTGATGTCAACGACCAATTGGTCAGTGTAAAAATTATGTTTTAGAATTCATTTACATGAGGAAATATTTTTACCAACCTAATAATATAAACTGTATAAATCGGTCAAATACTTGTAAAGACGATATAAATTAAATGTTAACTAACCTTTTCAATGTTAATATTTACTAAAGTATTCCGCTAGAATAGATTTTTATAAGAAAAAAAAAATGGTGTTAAATATATTTCACTCGCATGTTTCTAGTGAAAGCCAAAAAATATGAATTTATTATTCTGTATTCCCCAAGCCTTGGTCATTAAATAAGGTAGCTTTGTTATTTATTCACTCCTCGACATATTTATCAAATGAATTTATTACTACTTGATAAATTATTTTATACCACTTCGCGACTCTATAATTGCCTACTTGAAAATATAAATATATTTTCACATCTGGTTTTCGAAGGCCCTACTTACTTAATAATCCGTAGTTATGATTTAGATTGTCGTAAAATGTAATCATTTTACGAAATACATGATTGAAGTGATAAATCTATTTTACATACCCATATAAACGTTTTGTATGCACAATGTGTTTGCATTGTTGAGTAGATATTATTTTGAATACATACTTCCTGTAAAACATATTCATATGAAAGCCTTTAAAACTAATACTAAAAAACTACAGCAAATACAGTTTTATTACAATTTTATATAAAATCTATTTAACGTATATGTTTTGTTCACAAATAATAAAATATTTTTTTCATTATACATATTTCCAAATTGCTATTTTTTGAAACTTCTTAGGGGTCGTTTATAAACTCCATATAACACCATATAACACCATGTAGACATTCAGCATGACTCTCATCCCTCATCTCAAAAGTTACGTAACTTTCCCCATTAATCGATTATGTGCCAGAAGTGAGTTAATTGGCACAACTTAAAACGTAGTTTGCTAAACAAATTCAGATAATTTGGATAATTAATATAAAAGTGCAGAGATATGATTATAATATGGTGATTAAAAACAAAGACACGATAAAGAAGCATTCGATATAGTTTTTAAAAATTGGGCCCGTTTAGAAATTTATTGAGTAAATACGTACATATAACAGAATTTATATTTGGTAAAGATGTTTCATTTCAAAAGGAGTAATATATGATATTAAAGTGCCTCATTAGGGTAATGATAAATATAGATTAATATTTTATTGCATAAACGATGAAATAGGAAATGTACACTCGTTCTACTTATAAGTAAATTAGTTAAATTTACGTTACATTATAGTACTTTAAATAGCTCTATGGAATAGTCATTATTTAAATAATTGTAGCTCCTAATCAAATGAAGGAAGTCATATGGAAAATTATTATCATATTATATATATATATATATAATAATAATTCTATAGAAATAAATATAGTTATTTCATTTATCATTTTTTATAGATGTCGGATATTCATGTGTAATTTATAATAGAATGAAAATAAATTGACTAGTTATCAATAAATTAAAAGAATGGAAAATTCTCTGGTTTTTATAGAAAAGGATACTTAAATATCAAAAATTTCGTTAGTAATACAAAATATTAATTTTTAAAACCCATATCTATGAATGTGAATCTTTACAATGTGTCATAATACTTTGTTTCTTGGTGAACTTGGTGGTCAACTCGCTTGTTGAATCTACGTTAGAAATGTTTGTTTTATTAACAATTGTAATCATATTGAAAATAATAATAATAAATATCGGCATTAAAACAATGAGTTATTAAAAAAGGAGAACATGTTGCCTAAAGCAACTTGTCAACAATTGTATTTCTTCTAAACTAATTGCTCTGGATTTAAGCGCCCTTGAAGTGTCATGTACAGTCAGCTACAAATCTGCGACACTAGCATCGAACTAATAACCGCAATACAACTACTTTTGCTTACTATGAGATTTAGTCGAGTATAGAAAAAAGACAATAAAGTATACAGATTTAAATTAAAACAACAAAAGTAGCTTAAACCTTTATTCAAAATAAACGTCTTGCAATTTTTGATCTTAAATTTGTTACGCGATTAATAACGACTAATTTGTATGGAAGATTAAACGTGATACATTTTAAAAATAATTCTTTTTTGTACTTAATCATATCCTACTTACATTAATTATAACAAAGGCTAGTTTATGATAGAGCTTTTTGAAATTTGCAAGACAGGTAAGTGACCTTAAAATGTCTGTCTGAGAAGGTTTTTTGAAATAACAGAATAAAGCTGAAAAGGCTCTTAAATTATCCAAATAATATCGTTTTTTTTTGTCTAATCAGCAATTTTGCTGTTGGTCCGCATTTCCAATTAGCTTTGCTGTTTTCCCTGTAAAAGCTTTGAACCAGTCAGGAATACTTAATTTGATACTTACTACAATAACATAATATAGCTCTCTTCAATTTTGAGATAAAACGTTTTAGCTATGTACTATAATAAATATACTGAGTAGTTTTTAGTATAAGGGAGTTTTTTTAAATTAATTACAATAATTATTCACATAGCTATTCTAAATGTATCAAATTTAGTTTTAATATTAGTTTTTATTTATAAATCAATTGAATAATATAAATCAAACTTTCTGGAAAGATTGAAGTAACGATATGTTAATGCCAAAAAAGGAAAGACCAGTTTAAAGCACGCAATATTATCTCATACTCGTCCAATTAAAGTGTAATATAAAACAGAGAGACGACAGTTTTATTTGTAGGGGCGACTGGTTGATAAAATTATCGATGGCGATCAACTGATATCGCT
>JAPMAE010000959.1:5024-15473 GCA_036584705.1 Rhyacophila sp. 25_7 | reverse complement strand
GATCTCTTTATTCAGCTTTAGCCTTTGTACTCGGGTTCACCCTGATCTCATTTCCTGGCAATTGTGTATTTTTACTATTACACCATACTTTGTACCACTATGAAAACTCTATTTTATCTACCATTTTCTTTTTTTATTCATTTTTTTAATCAAAGTATTCTCGATACCTTAATTTGATTACGTTTAGTTTATCTTCTTTTCTTAATGATCAACTAAATAATATGTATGTGCGTAGAACAAGAAATGCAAGCCACGCGAATCAAAGTGATACGGACACGTGGTGAGAGTACATGAATCATATGTCAACCAGACATGATTCACATTTTTTTAAGCTAACCCAATTTCATCGTCCCGAAATACTATACTATACAGGGATTAATCGGCGGAGACTAGCAACAGGGAGTCGTAGATACGACGTGTAGTCTCCATATACTCATATTATTAAAAGAAAAGGCAATTTAATACAGATTCGCAAGTGAATACAGTGAAAATTGTTTAATATAATAAGTCTATCCAAACAAATTAATATTCTGGTTCTAACAAAACACTAACGTCGTACATTTTTTTTCATTTAGACAAAAATAGCGTATCTATGGAAAACAGTAAAATATAAATCACCACGTGGACATCGCATTCACCAAGTTATATACTATTTATGACTCACTTTCTTTTGACTAAGCCGACATTTTTAGTAAGCAATTGATATAAGTTTATCGCTCGCCGCAAATCATCTAAGGTAGCTGGTTTAAGTACAATTTTAAACAAATGATATTATCCGCTGTCAGACAAACTATTTCGTGTTGTTCTTCGATTAAGTGAACAATTTGTAATTAATATGATGATAGAAAATGTCGTATAAAAAGATATCATATACTCGTATTAAAAAAAGAACTACTAAACTTTTTAATGTTCTTCTTATTGCTGCGTCTGTTTTTACTTGATACAATTATTTGGCATTGTACGAGTAATCGTATAGCTAAACGAATTCCACAATATTAACCGATACTACAATAAATTAAAAAATACCCTAGAAATATTCAGTATTTTATTTCGCTAAAGCTTGCCGTTTGCGAGCTTTTAGTGATACGTAAGAATTATAAGGGAAAATAATCTGTAAGCGTTATTATGTAGACATCGCAGATTTTCGCACAGTACGAAATAGTTATATGTATTAGAAATAAAGTATCCATATATAAGATGGCTGTATTATTACTCTCGTATAAAAATAAGTATTTCATATGTTTACTGTATTGTGCACGCTCCAAATTGTGATATTATTTTACATGTTGGCTGAACAATCTTGGCGAATGTGGAATTTCTTTCTTTTTTGTTATCTGTTGCCGTACGATTTCTCGTCAATTAGATGTCTTCACGTACGACATCAATCAATTCGACTCACTCCCAGCGTGCGTTCCACATAACATTCCGGTGATTAATCACCATATCTCATCTTTATTATTTTTGTGCCCTAAACCAGTCTAGAACCGCGTCCCCCCGTCTAGTCAGACGTCCTTGACAGCCACGCGCGGCTTCCCTCCCCCCTCCGCGGCGGTTCCTCTTCACTTCCCGACGTCTAGCCGACTCTACCCTTTTGGTCTCCTCTCCCCTACTTCTGTTCCCTGTCAGCAAAGGGAGCAACTCGCGGCCGTCTACCATCTGTCTGCACTTGTGCAGTCTGGAATATTGGTCGATGTGGGATTATTATTTAAATTTTTGCTTCTAATTTATCGATGCATTTCGACATTCGTGGCATGCTTTTATTTTATGCATTTGCTATTATTGATAGACATGGCTCATTCATAAAAGCGCGATTTGCAGTAAAATCCAGAAAGCTGTTTGACATACTAAACCTATACGAATAACACATTTTGCTTTATTATTTTCTTGTAGTCAAGCAGTGTTTTAGGCTGGTGTTTGTATATGGTGTATCTTTCTTTCCACGGTGCGATTTAAAGTTATTTTTTTAAGTATCGTTAAATGAACGCATTTGAAAATAATACCACCATATCGTCGTTATACTGGCAGAAGGTGATGAGTCGAAAAATTACCTAATAATTAATTAATTAAATTAATTAAAAATTACATTTTGACCTAATAATGCAGTTTGGTAGATTTTCGCACACTGTCATCAGTTGAAATAATCATAGTCACATACTCGTGTATTCCTTGTACTTTTTCTGTAAAATTAAGATGTATGCAATATTATTGTTGCATAATGTTTATTTGATGCATAAATAATATATGTATACCAGTATTGTACTACGTGGTTTTGGACGTGCATATACGTATATACTTATTCAAAGCAAATTTTGAGCAGTCGCATATGCGCGTCCATACTCTTGAACAGGTTAACATACAGGCATAATAAAATGTATGATGGTTCGAATGTACAACAAATAATTAGTATATTAAAATATAATACAGCTTTCAGTCTTAAAAAGAAAAATTATATATGTAGAACAATACTAATCTCTCTATTTTCATTAGTGTCAAAAGTTTGAAGATATGTACTGACTCCTATTAAAACTGGTAAATTTCGTGACACACTTATTATATTGGTTCTACAAAAACGTAATATTTTTCATTATTCATTTAACATTTCTGATTGATTTTAACGAAAGACAATATGGGTATTGTGTACATCTTAAAGTGCAACTGTAAATCAATGTAAAACGATCCGCGTATGTTCCGACAGCTGACAGTTGCAATGTCCGGGTACAAATACTGCAGCCATCGAGGACGTTTTTAAACCGCAGAAGCTGCTAGCTGCCTTGCGCGCCATCCCGGCCGCCTTAAATGCAATCGGAATTGAGGTCAGAATCGACCGCGGAGGACTTGCACATTTTCAAACAATAGACGCCTCGTATGTCAGTCTCGCGGTTACGTGCTGATTATAATGTTACTCGTATTTTATATTGAACAACCGCCGTGTAGCGTGATGACCAATTTAGAAAAACATTGTGCTGTTGTCACGTACTACAGTGCATGCCAACTTTAAAAAAAAAATGTATTAACCCCGTTTCGAACTATTGTATATGTGGTTTAATTGGATTTGTATTTATATTTCTCAACGTATCCATGATACTGTCATCCACTTTTAATGTATTGAAGATATTTATTTATTATATACACCAATCTCAAAATTTCCCGATATTTTACACCACAACCTGTCTAGGAGTGAGTTTTTAATTAATCTTACCCAATTAGGTGAAAGTTTATTCATTAATCCAGCCTTAAATTTTGAATTTCATCAAAAGTATTCTTTTAACCGTATTCGATCCGAAACGAAGCATATCGATCTCCACAGTGTGAAGAGTGTTTTGACATTTTTTATGAGTAATAATTGTCAATTATTAGATTAAATCAACCGCTTTGGGTTCGTGTCATGGCTACAATACAAATTAATAAACATTTTTTTTAATTGCAACCAGCACGGGCTTTCAACCCGTGACTCCCTCTTACTAGGCCTACGCGCTATCCACTAGTCTAACGAGGGCGATTACTACTGGTATATAATGATTATTTGATGTTTACGGATATTTTATTGCTTGGTGCTTGACATACATACGTCTATACTTCTTGAAAGCAAATTTTAAGCCGACCCCTATGCGCGTCCATACTATTGACAGTTTAACACTAGTCGGCACATGCATATGTTTAAGGACACTTAACGGTTTCGGATGTTTCTTCACAGCAAACTGATTAATTCGGAACCATTCGATATTATATTATATTATGAGTTTGCAGTGGGCCACTCTGGCCAATATACTCGTGACTTGCAATTCTGACAAGAATCCCATTCCTCAAAATTATATTACAGGCACGTTATATTATGTAATACTTTCTTCCGTATTAACCATTTTTGTACCAAACATAATGTAACAACCCGGCAAGCTGTAAATTTGTAAACAAAATATTTATAACCTTAATATTTCTTTTAAAAGTATGTTGCAAGTTTCTTTGTCATGACTTTGTTTTAATGATCATATTATAATCATATCTCTGCATTTTCACATTTAAAATCACCCAAGATATTCAAATTTCTCTAGCAAACTATATTTTAAGTTGTGCGAGTTAACTCGCTTCTGGCGCTTAATCGGTTAACGAGGCAACGCACCTTAACTATAATTGAGTAGATACTTTCATAGTATAAAAACTATAAATTAAGGACAGCAAAATCATATTTGGATATATTATGTACAAAACATTGGATCATAAATAGATTATGTGACGTCTCAGTACTTCATATTCTTTCGCGCCTTGCGAAGAACGATTCCTTATATGTAGGCATTTTTAAATTAGAAAACAAAATCAACGTATATGAAATGTACGATATAAACAAATCATATTTATAAAATACTATACATATTGTAATGTTAAGGCTTTCCATAAAAAATAACAATAGCGAAACATTTCTTGGATAGAAATTTATTATCAGTTATCTAATATTTTTCGCTTATCTTGTATTTATGATTTGGTCAATCATGTGAGTTCATGTTGTGGCTACAAATACAAAGGAAAGTTTAGTCAACTCATATGGATTCTCAAACGAATAACTGTTGATTGAACCAAATTTTGACAGTCATTTTTTACATATCAACGTCCTTCATTTTTAGAACACGTCACTTGTCAATAGTATTATTTTTTCTGTGCTTGTCAATATGTTTATTTCCCTTTTACTACAGTTAGGATCTTCTTTTATCTTGCTTTCATCTCTTCAGTTGTTTTGCGAGTTCTGGCATGCATTTTAGATTGCGACATATTGCAACCTGACCGATGTTTCGCGGTTGCCCACAGCCGTATTCACACTGGCTATA
The DNA here is from genome assembly GCA_036584705.1 of Rhyacophila sp. 25_7. Classification (NCBI taxonomy): domain Eukaryota; kingdom Metazoa; phylum Arthropoda; class Insecta; order Trichoptera; family Rhyacophilidae; genus Rhyacophila; species Rhyacophila sp. 25_7. The sequence goes on along the minus strand of JAPMAE010000959.1, from coordinate 10,656 downwards.
TGTATATATAATATTAATAAACGTTCGCACTCGACACACCGGTCCGTTCGTACAAAATCGAATAAGTTTTCCTCGCTTACGCGACGACATCGACGATTCTCGATAGATCGATTCAATTTGTTTGACAATCATGATTTGTCTATGCACCATGCAAGTTATTGCATTTTTTGTCCCACAAAAACATTGGCACAGTCTGTGCCTGTGTATTCTCATTCATTCGTCTAGTCGTATGCTATGGATTTGTGAATAGAGAAACTGGATCAATGTAATTGGTCTACTTACTGGTTATTATGCTTAAATTTATTTGCTGTTTTATATTTGGTTCTATCGCACTCATTTGTTTTAGTTGTCATTATTCAAAATCAACACAAAATAAATATTGCTTATTTTACGACCTCGTAGATGAGTGGATAGCACATCTGATTCACAAGCCGGATGACTAAGGTTCCAATCTCGTAGCTGGCGAAAATTGCATAAGTTTTCTCATGTGCATTTGAAACCAGAACATGGACCAAATTGGTTGAGCTAATACTGACAATTTTTACTTGTAAAAATCTGTCAAAAACAATCTTCACAATGTAGAGATTCATAGGCTTCGCTTCGTAGCGGATATGGTTAAAAAAACATTATAAAGATATCACAAGAAGATGCATAATATGCAAATATAAAATGTTACATTTTGCCCACAAGAAAAAAATGAAATTTTAGTGTTATATGTGTCTTTCTATAAGTCATCATTGAGATAGAAAAAATGCTAAAGATTTAATTTCTACAGAAACTAGTAAAAAACTTCAAACATATTTTCTAGGCTTTATATTTTTAGTCGTGTAGACCATATACATACATTACTGACTCCCAATCTTTTTGTATTCTATAAATCATTTTTAAATACCGGTACGGCAGCAGACACCACATATTTTTTCAAAACAAATTTATCAAATTATGCATAAACAGTGTTTACATATATACAGTACAGTGGAGGGTAAACATAAAAAATGTCGCTGGGCGCCATGAAGCCCGTAGGCATACAGTTTAGAATTCTTGATATAGATAATATTTAGATAACACACCTGCCATACGTTGTAAGTAATCTTATTATCGTTGATAACGATGCACGGTTGGACTGTCCCATGTGACTTCAGACGGGCAAGATATAAAATTGCGTAAAAACGATAATTTCTTTCTTTGCGGTATCAGGCAAGCGACCGAGATTAACCGCTGCTGGACTATTGGTAGATAATATTTAAATTGTTATTAAAATCGCTTTCAGTTATTCACTAGTATGAAGTTATCGTATTGTATCGTTACACAGCTTTTTTTCAATGTTCCACCATAGCCTGGTAACTTTTTCTGTACCAGTCATAACGTCGCAGCCCAGCAAGCTGTGACTTTTTAAGCAAAAATAGAATCAAAATTTATTTAAAAAGTATATTGGATTTTTTTGTCACGACTTTGTTTTAATGATCATGTTATAGTCATATATCTGCAGTTTTATGTTTGTAATCATTCAAAATATTCAAATTTGTCTAGCAAACTACGTTTTAACTTTTGCTAGTTAACTCTGGCACTTAATTGGTTATCATAAAAATTGTAAAAATAAAATTATTTCTCTATTTTGATATTGTTAAATTCATCAGGTGTATTAGTTTATTGCAGATAGAGTTGAATGTTGTCCTCGGCCGGTGATATCATTAGCTGCGTATGAAATAATCTCGACAACAGGATACGCTAATACAAAATTCATCCACGTCTCGGGCGGGAAGGCCCGTGCAGGTGTCAGACCACTTTTTCGAGTTTCCCCAAATGACGAAATCCGTTGTCTTCAGAAGGCATTATTAATTCTGTCTCTACCCTGCTTTATTCTATGCCACAGCTGGATAGTAACATCTACATATATTTTTTCCTTACACAGCAGTCACTCATTCATACAATGTTTATTATTTATAAGAGAGCAAATGGGGGAAAAGACGATTCAATATGTACAACAAAATTGTTGGCTATTTATTGCTTTTCACATTTTATTTTTGTGTAACGTAAAGAGTATTATTGATTTTGAATACAAGGTTCATATTCATTCTACTGCACGTTTTTGTTTTTATAAAAATACATTTACATATTGTGCAATAATAGATTGCATAACATATTTAATATAGTAAAAAACTTTTACCTAGTTAAAATAATATACTTTAATCCCGAATGTGTTTTTGTGCTTATATTTTACGTTGTATGCATTTTCAATATATCTCCATTTAATTATCATATACTCGTACATATCAGAATATAAATTTGTATACGTGAAGAAAACACTCAATATTACGTTTCCATTATCATTAATCATTGGTTAATTTTGACGATCATTCGTCATTTAGGTGACGTTAATTAGATCAGATAATATGTTCGCTTACTGCCTTTTAGTGGATATTGAGTATGCTTGTAAATCATACTGAACTGCAGAGTGCAAGTTTCAATCATTTCTTCTTCTATTTTGTATCCATATCTTGTTCCTTAATCAGAGCATATGGACAATACATGTCACTTACCGAGTGCCTGTTGCTGGCTAGAGTTATCCGCGGATTGTATTTAATTTTCTCCCAGGACGACGGAATGCAGTTTTTCCGGGAAACTTTTAACTGGAAAAAACATGTTTTTAGTACGCTTGAGTTAGCTAAGTAGAACGATTATCACTCATTAGAGTTTGTTAAGATATCTTCACAAAATGGAAATCTTCGTTGTGTCTTCAAAGACAAAATTGTGACTACATTAAACTGGTTTAGTGTGTCGTACGATTTTTTAATAATCAGAATACACGACAATTGTATTTCAGAATATAGATAAGTTTGAAGGTCTCTATTACCGTGATTTAAGATTTATCTATTTCGGTCATAATTCAGGTCACTCTCGTTCACACAACCTTGTCAAAACTTCCACATAAACCTTTATTTGACCACACTTGTAATAGTAGACCATATTGAGTTTATACGAGTATATCGACCGTATTTAGACAAAAAGGCTTAACCTTCAGTTTTTTGAAAATTGCTTTTATTTAAGAGCCACAATGTACGCAATTTAATACACGTCCTGTCAAAATGAATTAAGGTGAGAATGCCGAATTATTATTGAAAGTCGGCTTTAGATTTTGAAAATAGTAACACTATGTAAGTAAGTAACGACCTACTAAGCGTGTGAAAAAGAAAAAAAGCATTAACCCTCAATTTTAATGATTTTTCTTTAATTACTTTAATTTATCAGGTCAGGAAAATAAAGCACCAATCTATTAGTCATGCACTTCAAATTTGTGTTATTGTGACTTTGACTCATTAATAAACGTTTATTGTACCTCCTCTAATTTTTTTTCTTTGAGGGTTAACACCTTTTGCCTAAACACGCTCGATATATATTTGTAAATCTTTAGTTGTTAATTGCTGGGTAATCATAAATATATTCAATAAGTTTTATAATAAAAAAAATCAAATTCCAACTAATAGTGACAGTCCTTTCTATTCTTCATAAGCCTCAAAAATGTCTTTATATGTATAATAATAATAGCTCATTACGCGCTTTTCACAATGCCCGCATTTGTCGCAGCGTAGAATAATAAAAATAACAATTAACACTCGAGGAAGAGACCGGCGTAAAGGTCGTTTCATTTCCAAATTTCCAGACGTTCCGATTTTTATCTGTTCGGCGTCCTTTCGTTTGACCTCAGTCGCCGAGAAGGATACCCAGCTGGTTATGATCCGGCGACGTCACGAGCGTCTGAGTCAGCGGTGCCCGTTCGATAACGTTATTGTGACGATCTATATCAGCTGTCGGAATGGACATTTTCACCGGGTGGAACAATCGTATTATGTAAAAAGATATGGTAGACATTGCGCAGATGGCACGTCATAGGGACATTTTGCATTCGCATTGTTCTCCCGAGGTGAATAATTGTTTAAAATTATTTCGATAGGTTACGTGCACAGACAATCATTCGACAATGTATGAAGTCATTCACGACACCGTCTTATACTACTATATTTATGTTATATTTGAGTGTTAGTTCGTGTTAAATGAAAATAATATCGGAATCAAAATATTACTTCGTGTAAAGCGATTTTCCATATTAAACGTTTTCTACTGTTAATATCTGTACCTAAGAGGGAAACTACACTATGTCAATTATGGCACTTTTTCACTATGACTGTTCAGAGTCGTTTTGGTTTTGCTTCCCTCTGATAATATATAACATAGTCTAACATGTCTCTCGTTATATTCTTTTCTAGTAGGGTTACAACATAATTGAATATATCACTGTAAATAGCGTCGCAATGTCAATTTTGCATAAAATTGACATAGTGTAGTTTATATGAATATTCTATATTATATAGATATATTATTATTTAACAATAGGTACGTATTTTTTGCTCATTTCAATTAAATTCAAATTTTTCGTTTTTAAACATATTTTTATCAAGACTTAAAATAATACAAATTAATCAATTTAATATCGAAATACGTAAAAGAATTGAAAACATTTTTCATAAATTCCAGCTTCAATTACCGCTAGTTGATTTCCTTTAAAAGTTTTTATAACATCTAATACGAATCACCATTATAAAAATATTTCCTGTATAAAAATATTTGAATCAGTTTTTGTGTAAGTATTTACTTTAGTTTATTTTTAGTAAAAATATTGTAATAAATGCTATGTTTTTTTACCCCTAGTCTAGACGCCCTAAAATTGTCACAGGTTTTTAAATTACGTTTAATACTTTGGCAGGAATTAATTATCACTGCTTTATTTGATACATGGGCCATTAAAAGCAATTTTAAGTTTATTTATTTCGAAACTAATATTTGGTACAGACTTTCCTCTCGTTTTGAAATATATTTTTCGTTTCAATCTCGTGAAAATTTCCATTTATTTTGGCTAATATACTAATTATAGTCTTGGGGATTGCCTCATTTATATTTAACGTAAATATTTGTCGTTATTTTTTGTATATACCACATCTTCTATAAGGAACCACACTAGCTTTAAAGTAATTCTCCTCTTTGTGAAAATGAAATTCATAATAATACTATCGTCATTTTTTTTGTATTCTCATTTTGCTAATAAACTTGAGAAACTCAATGATAAGACCGTAATTATACATGTTATTTATCATAATAGTGTAAAATATTTATTTCAAAACTGATATCGGTAAAAAAGCATGTCGTACAAACCGTACGTACTAGCGATGAGCTAGGTGACTAGGAAGTCGCGCTTTTCCGTTCTTGATCGATGAGCTTGGTTTTATACTGTTTAAGCCACAGTATACTACAACAAGTTATAACAATCAATGTATTGTAAACACATAATCGAGTTTTATCATACTAATTACAACCTAAGAGAAAACAAAAAATATCCGGGCGAATTACATGGCTGACCACGAAAATAATCTTAGAGTGATACAGAAACCTGTATCACACGTCAACACCATATAAATAGGTAAACAATTTGATAGTTAATAACTTCTCCTGTCGGAACAGTCTTAAGTAGATTTACTGGTTTAGTGTAATATTTGATTTTCTCTCACACAATTCGAACCCTGGCCATTATTGTACATCCAGGTCGTAGGCATTTCACGGACAATAGAATTGAGCGATC
>JAPMAE010000956.1:0-13886 GCA_036584705.1 Rhyacophila sp. 25_7 | reverse complement strand
TTAATCAATCTTACGTAATACATCTACTTCTATAGATAATAGAGACAAGGCATCCAGCCTGCCTTGTTGCGTAGTTGTTCTGAGGAGATTTTTAATATATTTTAACTAAGAAATGAAATATGTATTGTCAAGTCATTTGAATAGACATTTGCATATAAATTCAGCTATGAAAAAAATTAGTAATGCCCCCTTTCCCTCGATGCATTAGCACGTGCTCACTTAAAGAGTTCATCCAGCAGTGTATACGACTACACACAAAATGGAGCGTAAGATAATAAATTAATTTGTGTTCTTAAATAGCATAACTAGGTTCAAAAGTTTGCTAATCATGTTAAGTGACTCGTTTATAAAAGATTTTCTTTTCAGTATAATACGAGTATATGTATTATATAAACAAATAATATTATTATTGGTAATAGGTTTTAAAAATACACTTTGTTTTATATATAAATTATATCAACTGTATACAAAATAGGTTTTTGTATTTAGGGCTTTAAGGTTTCATAAAAAGATTGATGTTTTTGTTCAAAATAATCTAAGAGATTAGGTAAGCGCACGAATCGCTAGGCACGGTTCATCTATATAAATAGTTAAAGTAGGTTACACAGAGATTATGGTTTGAATGTTCTGATATTTAATCCGCTTGCATTTTAATCCCTTTATAATCGTGGGCAGGACGTTCATCACCTCAAATAGTAAAACTTGTGCCCTGGCACTAAACTATATGACAATTATTATGGCGTTATTATTTTGGTTAAATATTATTTGCTATTGTACTAGATAATAATATTATAACGATATGTATTGTTATTCGCAAAAAACAAGAAGTCAATACTGAAATTCATAAAAAATCAAAATTTATTTTTATATGATACACTGTTCGTTGTGGTTTATGAATATATCTTTTTAAAAACTGTCACGCCCCTTAGCCAGAGCATATGGATACCACATACCGCTTCCACGAATCCCCGTCACCGGTCAGTCCTCTTGTATCCTCCCAGTCGTGCCGGCGTTCCCCAACTCTGCCAAATACATCCTGTATACGTGTATACGGTGTTGGCTTGAAGAAAAAGCATGCCCGGTTGAGATGCAATTCAGGTATTCTCAGCACATGACCGAGCCGAGTCCAACGCCTCATCATTCACTTTAAATGCGGCGAGAAACTACATAGGCTGTTCCATTGTCACCTCATGTCGTATATAGTTAAAGCACTGCACTCCCAAAATTTTCCGCAAGCATCTATTTTTCAAGCTCAGTAAACGGTTATTTTGAGACATTGAGAAGTACCACGACTTGAAAATATGGTAGCAGCACCATTAGTATGAAAATATTATTATATCATTTTTTTCAATAACATACTGTAGAATAACGTTTAAAAAATAACATTAAAATAACAAAATAATTCTTTATAAATACTTTCACTGAGAATATGTTATTTGGCAATAATTGTTTGTGAAAATTTCTAAAAAGTTAAGTTAAAATAAAAGCATTTTATGGAAAAAGTATTCTTACGAAAGTATTTGTTCAAGGCCAGATCATGATCATGCGACATATTATTTTAGAAACACGTCTGTAAAAGAAACAAGCTAAAGTAATTAATTGTCTAATTGGATTAAACCAAAGCAAACCGCAATTTAAGGGTATATAAAATATATTTAGAACATGGGATTAGGTGCACATTATTTTAAAGATACGACACTAATGAATAGTATGCCAATAAACATATACTCTTATATGTATTGAATAATTTGAGTAATATTTTGCAATATGCATTGTAATATAACATATAACTCAACTTTTCAACCTATACTGCCAATATTATTATATATACGCAAATAAAATTAAAAAAACGCATAAAAATGGTGGGAGTATCAAAATATGCCATTACCGTACTTTTTTTTAAAGTCCCAGAGCACTGATTTGGTTTCATCAAAATATTCTGATATGAAGATTTTGAATTTTGAAAATTATTTAAAATTATTATTTCATTGCAGCTATGTTTAGTATTCTATGACACTATGAGTAGGCAAAATATTACATTTTTCTCTTTTATTTACACTCCTAATACTTTGCGGGTATCGATAATATTCTTCTGCCATAATAAAAAAATCATCATATTTTTTCTTTAAATGACGACTTTTTATAAAACTATATATATTGTTGAGTAAAGTATTGATTTTAATAACTAGAAAATAATTATGGAGAAAAATAAATTCCTACACTGAAAATGTATCGTTGGTAATTGATGAATCCAATCATTATTAACATATTATTTTTTAAACATTAAACATTGGTTTGCTATTAACGAAAACGTATAATTATTTATTTTTAACCAGGCATTAAAAAGGCATTTATTCTTTGGAATTATTCAATATAACTCAGATATATTCAAATAAAATAAAGATATTAATTATTAGAAGAAAAAACGCTCAGTACAAAACGACGGCATGCAAAAATTATTATTTGGAAAAATAGTGAAAATATCGAAACAATGAAAATGAATATATTTTATTTTTAAAAATCGTTCATTTTTTAATAAATTATTTTTAATCCAAAATATAATCATGTAAAGCGTTATTGTAAAAAATATATGAACCCTCGTACTGGCGAGAAAAATTTTACAGAAAAAAATATGAATGTAAAACTATTGGTTTTTGTATATTAATTTAAATATAATATAGACGAAATTTCGGTAAAACGGCTTAACCCTCAGTTTTTATTTGAAAATCAAAATGTTCATACAAGTTTTGTAAAAAGGAATTATGCCGAAAATGCCGAATTATTATCGAAATTCAGCTTTAAATTTTTAAAAAAGAACAACCTACTAAGTTTATTACGAAAGGCAAAAACAATTAACCCTCAATTTTCATGATTTTTATTTAATACCTTTTTAAATTATCAGATCAGGAAAATAAAATACCATTTAATTAGTAACTATGCACTTAAAGTTTGTGTTAATGTGACATTGATTAAAAATCATTAAAAACGTTTTTTGTCCGTTCTGTTAAATTTGTTAAATGATGGTAAATTTTTTCATAAACACGGTCGATATGATATTATGTTATTTTCAGTATATAAACTTATTTGGAGTTTTTCTGTACAGATGATTGGTGCGAACTAAGTTTCTCACTTCCCTGGAAATTGTTAAATGCGTGATAAATATTTTTCCGCAAAAATATTAATGACAGTTTTTAATGGTTATAATATTTCATGTCTCATTTAAAGTTCTAAAAGAACATATCCTGTTAACTTTTCATTAAATGTATGTCACGGAAAAGAGTAAACTCTTGAAATGTTTCGTAATTAACTTAAATGTTAAAATAATATTTTCCTGTGTGAATTTCGAAAGTTTACTTTGAATGTCAGTAATGAGTTGGTGGCACGGTAGACAAGATGTCTTACACCTACCAACCTGAAATTGAATCAACACTAAAAGTTCTTTTGGTTAAAAACTTATCCTGCGAACTAAATATGAGAATACTCTCGACTATGGTTTTTATCATTTCAACGTATTTGCTTGAAGTACATTTGGAAGTTATTTACGAATAAAATATATAACTATTTAAAATTTCTATAAAATATGCTCGTATGTAAAGATTAGTTTCATCTTTCTCACGCTTGAGTGAAAGGAGATTATTTTAAATATTTTGTATAATCAACCTTTAAATATTTATGTACACTTTTCTTACATTTAAAGTGATTAAATATTATACTGGTGGCTCATTTATATTCAAATTGTAGCTCTCTAGTATTGTTTGGAATAAATAATTACACACTATATATGGGTTTAAGCTGATTATTAAATAAATCAGCACATCAGTTCAACATTTCAAAACGTAGTATCCATTAAGTTTCCAGAAAAAGAAATGACAACTAATAAACAAACAAAAAATTGTTTTGTAAAAACTGTACGTGTTTTGGAGAATTTACAAATTTCACTTCAACGACGAAGGATTCATTTTAAAAAATAAACACAATTACAAAAAAAGGTCTTAAGACACGAAAGATTTGAAATTTACTTAGCACGGAAAAAGTTTCCACGTTCATTAAGAGAAAAAAAAACAAAACTCTCAAATTTTTATTTTGAAATACGTATTTCCATCTAAAATAACTGACTATATTTGACTTATTTAAGATAATTTGATTAAATATATTTACAATTTTAAATACTACGAATATACTATATATATTTATAAAATCATGTTTTATACAACTTTTTTTACTCTGTTAGTTGATTAAATAAGGCGTTTTATATTTTTGTAGAATGTAAAGCCGTATCTTTATTTACGTACAATTTACATGATATAAGTAGACGATTGAAAAAATGACTGGTATAATTAAGATTTTGAGGAAATGCACTTTTCATAATTAGCTCATATAACGGAAAAGAATCACATGTGCAAAAATCATGATGTTGCATTTAAAATGTAAAAATATCCGTGAATTTACCTATTTTGTTGTGTAAAAAGATCACATCTGCTATTTATCTAATTTAGTTATTATCGTTCCATATATTTTTTTACAATTACAACAATTTTAATATCTTTTGAATGTAAAACCGATGTTTCTAGCAAAACGGTTATTTTACTCTTACATGGTTAGAATAAATGACATACTTCTTTATACTGATGACAGAAAATATTGATATATTGCAGTTGTTTCATTTTTAAGAAATATTTAAAAAAAACTTGAAACGCCGTTTTATCAAAAGATGATAAACGCAATTACGGTTGTTTTACATTACATAAGCGAAATGTGTTATTTTCATATAAACTTACTCGTATTTGTATCTTAAAATGTTATGGATATGCTGAACTAATAATTAATTTACATTCTTTAAAAATAACGTTTGATATAGTAAATTTAAGTGAAAGACGTAAATACGTCGAGTTTTTTAGGAGTCACTGAGAAAAATTCAGCGATAGAATATGGTAATGAGAATCAAAAAATATATAAAGAGAAGAAAAGCCTATGTTTAGTTGTAGAATGACCTCGGGTGATATTAAATATTTTCTTTTCTGTGATAAGTAAAAACACGATATTGAACAAAAATAACATTATAAAAAAATCATTATTTTATAATAATCATGATCTTTTAGCGTCGCTAAGATACCTTGTCAAATAAAAGAATGTAATTATATAAAGAAAAATATATAAATAGATCACCATTAACTTAAAGAATGTCTTCAGAACACCAGTATGCCGGATGGAAAATAAAAGGCTTTTCTTGGCTTCTCTTATTCTCTTAAAAACATTATTTCCTGAGAGGTATAAAAATGTAAAGGTAGTTATATATTTTCTAATAAACAAGGGCGATTAAAACTCCAATCACGTTTCTTGAAATTCAGGGACGCGATAGAAATACTTCGACGGATTTCTTTGAAATTCTGAAAGCTAAAGTAATAATAATAATAAAGTGAATTTTTGTGAAAAAATTCTTTGGTTAATACACCTCACTCTGGAAATTATCTCGCCTTTGTGTCATCAGACAATACAATACAGAGGTAGTTGTTTTGCAATTCATCTGAATTCATGCATTATTTACTAATTATACAGGTGCTAAATAAGTTTTCAATAATCCAATTGAAATCATAATTAAAAGTTTTATAAGTATAATTTATAATTTAATTTAATTTTTTTTTTAATTATAGTACAATTTATAATCATATATTATGTCAAAACTATTAGCTGGCCAATTCATGTATTTTTATCGATATTTAATCATAAAAAAAGTTTGACTGTTTTTCTATTACCGTCATAATATCTACTACATTTTTTTCCCTCGCCACTTACCCACCAGTATTTGCAGCAGCGATTGTGCCCGGCCATCTTTCTGACATTGCACGAAAGAATCATTGATTTTATTTGCCTGATTTTACTTTAACCACTCCCATAGCAGAGCTGCATGGGACGGTATCACCATGCACTGAAGTGCGAAAGAAATTATATAAGACACTGACAGACCTCTCTACTAGCTTACTACGCTTAAAGAGCTTAGCAGCAGATTTACCGTGTTCAGTCAAAAATTGACTGGTCCTATGTGAAGACGTCAGACTTTTTACCTCAAATCTCCAGAACATACCTGAAAAAAACAGAAACATTTACCTCCCGATGCTGGTCGGTGTCCACTTCTTCTGCCAAACGGAGAGGGCGGTTTTTATGATACTCGCATTTACGCATAAAATTATAAAATATTGATTATGCTTCTTGAGAGTCTTAGGTATTTGCTGTTTGAAGATTAATCTCATTTAGCCACTGAGGTTCATATGACTAAAAAGAAAAAAAATAATCGCACCCTCTCTATCTCTTCAAGTCAGAGCATGTAAGTCTTCATTATGTGAAATTTGCATTGCTAGATTGGTTTTATGATTTTAAATTATGGGCTTCACCAATCTGGTCTATGTCTTTGTTTCAACCCGCTACTTTTGGTTCCTTAGTCAGATGCACTATTCATTCCCCTAAAAGACTAACACACATATATACATATATAACCAAAGCTCCGCTGATTCTTTCATCTCGTATGGAACTATTTTAGACTAGAACTACACGGCTCTTACAAAGTATCCGGACATGGTGTCTAATGAAGCCAATTTAGGGTATTTTTTTGAAATTTGTGGCATTATGGTGAGGAATTTAGTGTAAACTTCCAAACTAACTCGCTGATCTCGAACTTTGACGGTTGGGTTGATTAAGTCCTCAGTACATCTTATGACACAGAAGTTCCTTCAAAGTAGTAAAGTGTAGCCTTTGCACTCACGTAAATTTTAAAAGCGTCCGTGCTGCTTCACTACAGACAAACTTAAAATCATATATGGGGAAAACAAAATCATTTGTGCAAGTGTCAGGAAGGCAAGTACGCAAAAAAAAAATGTTGCGTATACTAGTGAGTCACTGGTGAGTTCTCAAAAAAGCCCTGTATACTGAACTGAACATATTAGGTATTAAATTAAGTGATGTACGTCTCTGTATAAAGAGTTAATCAGTGTTCATCGATTAATTATGCATCAACCAAGGTCTCTGCAGATTGCTTCTGATATATTCCCAGCCTAACTTTGAAGGACGCTTCACATACGTAAGACTTTGATGTGATAATAGTAAATAATTAAATATCATTATTTTTGATACTTTTTTGTCATTCTGTACAATTGTATGTAGTTGTATTCCAACTTCAAACAACTTGTCAAGGCAACAACGCGCTGTCAGACACACAATGCCAATTTGTTATACAACAAGAGTTTTCGGCATTTGACTCAATAGGTGACGGGCGATTCGCTGGTAGTGATAATTATATCAATGGCGTGTACTTAATTATTTACTCACCATTTCAATAACTAATGGCACTCATAGCCCACTATACCATCACCACTTTTATTATAAACCCAAAAGATTAATTCACAAACATAACGCCTCACCCGAAGCCTATTTATGAAAAAATGAGTTAAGATTAAACTCAGATCGAATGGTTCAAAATATTAAAATGTATATAAATCATAATATGTATTTTACTTTTAATAAAATTTATTCGCAACAAAGCATATACATCTACACAATATAAAAAAAAATCTTCTTCTTCGACCATGTCACATCTATTGTGTCATAGTGTTGTCACGCATATTGACACTATATGTCACTTCTACGAGTCTCTGTCGTTAGCTCAGTCTTCTTGCATCCTCCCATGGCATGCCCAAGAATGTCCAGTGTGGATAGAATTCAAAAAACATCGGTACAATAGAGTCCAGTAGTATGAAGAAGAGGCATGCCTTGTTAAAATGCGATTCAGGAATTCTCACCAAATGGCCAAGCCAAGTCCGACTATCTTCACTGTGGATGTGTTGCATCGTCTTCCGGCCGTAAGTTGGATACGTCATTCACTCACTTACGATGGCGACTAGAAAACAGGTTTTTAAAGAGGCACTACTGACCCGCAAGTGCACGCACCCTGAGACTTTTATGAATGAAATGTTTTTTTATACTCATCTATGATTTAAACCTGTCTGTAGCGGAACCGCATGGGACAGTATCACCATGCACATAAGTGCAGAAACTAAATTGAAATAAGAAATAAATGACAAACAGTTGTTTTGTCATCTAATCATCTATGGAATAGGGTATCCGACTAGAATATATGATCAGTATAGACACAAGTAGATATAACAGTGACGAAAATTACGTATCAGATACAGTCTCTATTTTCACGACTAGAATACATTTTTTTTTTTCGATATTATTTGTATTTTTTCTTTATTAACATAGTATTGCATACTATTCAAATAAATATATGAAAACAATAATGGCCGTTTCTGTTTATTTCTATATTTTCAGCTGATTACAGAAGTGAGTTTTATTCACGCATTTTCCCTTATACGAGGGATGAATTTGAGATTTTAAAACTAGAAATAAGAGACCACGTATCAATTAAAAATATTCTTTTGTAATAATAATAAAGCATCAAAAAGATTAATATACTTGTAATAAAAATCAAAAAAATAACTTATAATTTTTTTTGACAATAATTTAATGATCTAATCAAACCGCAATCGTGCTCACCTCTGACAAAAGATTATTTTTGACAAAAAAACTACTAACTCATACCAAATTTTAAGAAATGAATCCCCGCTGCAATCAAATACTGCGTTCCGAAACTATTTGGAGAATATTTTAAAATAGTTAATTTACTAATAAAATAGGTAATTTTAATAAACTGACAATAATTTAAGGGAAGAGTAATATGACCAGCGAGGAAATCGACTTTTATTGCATACTGGAAAATAAAGACCCAAATTAATTGCAGGAAAATAAAAAACATTATTACATTAGCTAACTGCAGGCGTCCTATTAGCGACCTATTTGATAATTTCAAGCGACCTAATTGAATCTAGTAAATAACGTAAACTATATAAATATAAATTATAAAACATAAACGTGAAACAAATACTTTGAGAAATATATAAATGAAAATACGAATTGACCTAAGCCGCCGTCTTTAGTTACATTCTGGTTATTTTGATATAGCCGCAAAAAAGGTTGCCAACGCTCGCCTAGTGCTTAGAGTATCAGATGAAAATGTTATAACAGATGAAATCGGTCTTGATTTTACACATTTATTTGTGGAAAAGTATTTTAAAATGTGTTATTATTCCAATATACTGACATTCTACTGAAGATGGTCTGTAATAAAAGTTAATTATACAGCAACAATTTTAGCTTTTATTGCGAATGGTATTAAATTATTTATATATAATATTCAAAAATGCATAACAAGTGACAAATTAATAAATATCCAATTTTACTATTTTAATCTTGTATAACCTTGATAATGAAACAATAGAATTGGGACTTTTTTGTAGCACGACAAATCACTTAATTTGTCACAGTTTCATTAATCATTCGGAAAGTACTACATTCGGTTTCTTACGGAAGTGACACTGATAAATCAAAAATCTTAAGTGCCTTGATTTCGTTTACCTTAGAAACATTCTGTTTATATTAACGATCGATTTTTTTATCAAGTGAAATAATAGTTGTTTTTAAATTACAATCGTATTAGATAAAATTATGTAGTGTTGGATTTTCCTCGCGACAAGTCATTGGGATATTTATTTCTCCGAGTGGTGAAAACTTCTGTCAGTAAAAATTAATTATTAAAGCACAACACCGGAAGTTGTCTCAATAAATAACCCCCATAACTGTAAAAATTCTAACGTTTTTCCTGCGCAAAACTATCGAAACGACGCTCTGCGCATAGTAAAATTAACAACGTTATTTATTGTAACGTAAAAATGTCGACCGCGCATTGAAACGCAAATAAATTTTGTGCAATTTTTTTCATTCTTTTTCACAAAAAATTTTTTTGCACATTTACAAACCTTATTATTTGCTGGGAATTTCATTGGGGTATAAACAATAATCATTGCCAAAACCGATGCGACCTCGTACATTTACATAGAAATTTACAAAAAAATATTAAATTCCGGTATGGTAACGTGATCGTCAAAGCTATAGCACTATGTGGAAACAAAAAAACTTTACAAATCTTGAAAAAATACATAATTAGAAAAATAATTGAGTTTTTCAAGCAACTTGTAAACTCATTAAACACTAAAATTTTAACTGAAAACATCACGAAAGATGTAAAGTTTAAACGGTTTAAGAAAGATTAAAACTTTCAAAGTAGCTGTGTATGATTATGGGTTTGGATTAGATTGTAGCACCACCGTATTGTCGTCACCACCATCATCGCATATAAATTCGATTTTTTTGAATTTACTGAATTAAATATGCTAAATTACAATGAGATGGTGTCATATGACACTATTGCATAAATGATAGTTTCAAAACAACGTATGACATCAGTTTGGTATGCAATAATATAGATTAGTTTTTATATAGTCGTATTCATTTACTGACGCCTATCGAATACATTGATTTGGAAATAAGCTCTAAGCCAAGAATGCCCGACTGAAATCACTCGGCGGGCCATACATAAATATTCTCAAATTTAATAATAATATCATATTTTTTAGTTAAAAGAAACAAACAACTCACAATAAATTAAGATATTTTATTATTTTAAAATATATTTTGATATTTTTAAAATATGGAACCGTATTTTGGACGTCGCTGGCGTTAATTTTAATCAATCAACCTGTTTCAAAACTTTGATTTTACAATTTTTAACTTTGAAAAAAAATAATTCGCAGCGATACGTGGTGCCAAATAATATATATATTGAAATATATTGCACATGGATAGTTGCCTTAATTTCGGACATTTATCTTTATGGATATATTTTTGATAAAATTCTTTTATTTCGTTCGAACATGACTATCATTGCAATATTTGAATGCATATCTATAAGCTACATTTTAAAATATGGAATCTTTTAATGTATTTCACCAATAACAAAATGTAAAATGTATAGAAAGTTGAAAATCTCAAAATGACCATATAAAACCGTCAATTGGGCCACATGTGGCACATGGTTTTTATATAAATACATATTAGTTGATATATTAATTGTTGAATGAAATCTTCTCTAGTATACATATATATATAATCTGTAAATATACGGCATTTTTATTAAATTTAATGATAACCGTATCATACCTTAGTGTTACAAGTTATTGTTTATAGTTATGTTTAATTTCAAGACGAATTTGTTTACTTTTCTGATTTAATTTTTGATATCAAGTTACGAAAAATAAATAATAAATTACGTTATATACAATTTATTCCAAATATATATATCTCTGAATTGTTAAGTAATCGTGCTCAAGAATGTTTTAATCCTTAGATACGAGTAACCTTAAAAGTTTGTAAGCTCAACAGTGATATTAAGTTTCCGCGTTGTTAGCGCTTCGTGGAACGAGTAACGACTACTCAATTTAAATTAGCCGCGAGCCGAAGTAAATATGCAATTAATATTATTAGCGTCGTGGCTTTACTACGAACGACGCTGTGGTAAACGTAAATAAACAAAAAAACCTCAAAAGCTCTCAATGTAAGTTTTTTTCGTAAAAGTGGCAACATTCAGAGCTTTTATTACTGAATTCACGATTGCAATAATGGAGGCTTATTTAAAATTTAGGTAATGGCAGTGGGTTTGAGAATGGCATATAAAAAAGTATACCAAATGGCGACAGATGTTGTCGCAAAGAATAATTTATTAGTTGAAGGTGACGCAGTAGCGATTACCGATACTTGTCACCTATAGATTTTAAAGAAAATATCTATAGGGCCAAGTTTAAATCTAAATGCGAAATAAATTATAATTATTTTCGAAGAAAGATTGCGCGTCACATTTTAAGTTGATTTTGATAAAAATCGTAAATTAGAAAAATAATCATAACGTTGAGTGATGTTTGTTGAAGAAAACGAACATTTTGTCACAAATCATGAAATACGTAATGACATAAAATGATGACGACCAGTAAGTAATACATATAAAACTAGCAGAGCGTAACAATTACAATAGACTAACTATTTATAAAAACGTTTAATGACTTTTCTGAATGCAGTTTATTTCTATGGAAGTCTTGAGCGTTTACGATTAATTGAACCCATCGAGTGAAGTGGTATAGTGGTAAGTGGAGTATGAGGAAAGTCGGTTACCTGCGAAAAATGAAGCTTTGGCGAGAATTTTAATTAAGCTGGAAAAACCGAGAAGCGGTTTAAGAGAGGGTTAGACCGTCGAACGGTTCTGTGTATGAACCTTTTGTCATATTTTATGATATTACTTCGTTATTGAAATACCAGGCTGCCTCGATCTAAATAATAATGCATATCATGATCAGCCGATATTGTTTTACGAAGGTCCCGCCATCTTTATTATATTGTACATTTTTGACACAATGTTTTTCATTAAAATAAGTAAGCTTAATATGTTAGATAGATTCTCTTATTCAAAAAGAATTCATGAAAAAAAAAAGCTTTACATGTAAATTGAATTAAATTAAATTATAAATATGCGGTCTTTTATTTCGAAATATTATATATTCTACATATTTTACGGAATTGGCAGTAAACATTATTGCAAAAATTTTTTATACATTGAAAAATCTTTATGAAAATATTATTTGTACGCTTAGATGTTTCATATCCACGATTGATTTTTTCAAATATACTTCCGGTATTGGATGCTTTTGTCCAAGAGAGACGTTGTTGTTCCAGTTAGATGCCATTTATGAGAATCTGTTTTATGTCAGTGTAACAGTGAATCATTACTTTTGTCGTTGATACATTTATTTTCGAAATTCACGCGTTTGCAAGTTTCTGCACTGTATCAAAAGTATGACATTAATCTTAAATATAAATTATCCAAAACATTAAGCATATTTATTACATCTATAAATAAAAAATCTTTGTACAGAAAGCAGAGATAAACTTCTCACGGCATTAAAAAAAACTTTTATTCAAGCATATTATGTTATAAATGATTATAAGACAGCATTGGCGTAGCTATCACTTAGTAAAAGCAGGAGACAGGGGGTACAGGGGACTCGTTTTAAATGTTTACATAAAGAGAGAAAAACTGAAACCATGTAAAAAAATGACAACCATTAAAATGATTGATTACGGTTAAAATTACGCAATAGTTCTCCATTTAAATGATTTTTCTAAATCTGAAAAAATAACTCTACTTGTAAACGACATTGGTAGGTCAGTGTATTTAACTTAGGATATCAATCC
This sequence comes from Rhyacophila sp. 25_7, assembly GCA_036584705.1. Classification (NCBI taxonomy): domain Eukaryota; kingdom Metazoa; phylum Arthropoda; class Insecta; order Trichoptera; family Rhyacophilidae; genus Rhyacophila; species Rhyacophila sp. 25_7. Next base: position 698 of record JAPMAE010000956.1, on the reverse strand, counting down.
GTTGCGGTTTACTAAAAATTCAAATGTAAATTCATTTATATTTGTAGCCTGGACTTAGACCCAGAATGGTTGAAGTAATAGTTTGATCATTTACAAATATACGCATGATCAATATCAGAGAACACGTTGAATTTAATATACATATGTTCGTACATATTTATATAACAATATATAAAAAGGTATTTAGTTCACGTATTGATATCTGAAAACTCCGATTAATGTGTAGAGTATGACCGATCCCGGAAAATTGAATTTTTGGAACCGGGATAATGATCAGTACGGTAATTTTTATAAGTTTTGATATTTTATAAGTGTAAATTTGTTGGACATATTGGATGAAATAAAATAAACACCACTTTATTAAGCTGTGACCTCATGATTTGCATGACTTTACCATGGGGTATCTATACCACTTCTTGGCTGTCCAATTTCAAAACCTAATAAGTGTTTCAACACGAATTTGTCGGGAAATTATCGACAAGAATAATTGTGGTGAATGGTACAGGAAAACAATATCAAAACCAGTATGTGTATTTACCAATTTTATTATCTAGTTAGTGAGTGTTAGTTACTAGGTTTTAAAATATTTTCTTTACTTAGTAAGTTTTAATACTGTTTTCGAGGAAAATATTGTCACTTGCTAAGTTTAGAAGAATTGATTTTACCCATATAGACACTGATTTCATATAAAATATCGA
>JAPMAE010000955.1:6324-22165 GCA_036584705.1 Rhyacophila sp. 25_7 | reverse complement strand
TATAATGTATTTTAATCTATTTTAGTTTATAACGTGTCCTTAATGAATTTTTGACTTACGGAGCATTTTATCAAAATCCCAGATAAAAAACGTGTTTTAAATACATTTAAAGAACAATAGAAGCAATATTGTAGACAAAGTTGAAGACACCCCACGAAGAACAATACAGGGCACATTTTTAGCAAAGTGAGTTAAATATCTTTCTGATAATGATAACTAGATTCCTGTTAATATCTTAATGCATCAAGAAGGTTTATTTTTTACTCCTAGATGATACCGTAAGGTTTTGAAAATTGTTTTATTTTTATCAAAAAATAACGATAAGTAAAACAAAGTTATTCTTAAATTCTTTCAATTTATGAAAATGTGCCTCTTATTATTTGTTCGTGAGGTGTCTTAAGGTTTATTTTTTTTAAATTAATTAAGCTGACAATGAATAAAAAATGAACTTTATTTCAACATATTTTTTTAAGTAGGCAATATTTTTTAATTAAAAAAGCTTTCTTTAAAATTCTTTAAACTCATATTATATTCTTTTTGTTCTAGAGTACCATAATTGAAATATCTTTTAAGATTTTTGGTAAATACGATAACAATAAACAGTTACATAATATTATTGTTTGTTGAAGAACGATTTATTTTGAAAAATACAAAAAATAAAATACTTTATATGTTATATTTATTGTAAGCATAATATTTTTCCGAAATTTTGCTACTTTAAGATTCAAAGATAAACTATTTCAAAAGACGTGAAATCCCGAGATTCACGCAAAAGCACAAAAGTTCTCTTCTTTGTAAATAATCTCAAAACGAACCAAATGGTCTGTATTGCATTATAATAGAAATTTAACTGGGTCACCGCAATATTTTTATTCGAGAATCTCAAATCTACCTAAAAGGCAGTCTCAACATATAACACAGCAGAAACCCTTCTAAATTATAATGCCTTACCCAACAAGGGGCAAAAGCTATATTTTAATCACAATACATTGTCATTATGTTCCATGACAAAGGAACTAGGTACGTTTTTGAATAATGGATAACAGCTTATGTACGTTGTATCGGTATATCAATAGACCTAATTAAATCCTCTTATCTTAATAAGGCAAATAATCTAGGAATAGACAGTGAATGTTTTAATAAAAATATTTGAGACTATACATATATTTGTCTGGTATGTGCAAATAAATATATCTATATTAATACACCGCATATTGAACATTATTTTACGGGTTACACAATATATATATATATTATGCACACGTCTTAATTAATTAAACAATAATTCTAAAATAAAAATCAAATCTTTACCATTATTTTTAGCGAATTAAAATAAAATATTAAGCTACTAGCATGTACTAGCACGTACACAATTTTTAACGTATTCTCATCAAAATGCAACATATTGTAGTCTCGGTAAAAATTAAAGCACGTACTCAGGTTATTTTAAAATATGAACATATAATCCAGAAAAATCAAACACTGCACTTTGGAAAAACTCCCGGAAAGCTGAATTTTGGAATAAACAATGATGAAGAGGAAAATCTACAGATGAATATTGAGTTTAAAGACAAATATTGATTATTGAGATTAATAACTACTGCTTTGAATTTAAAATTATTAATGAAGTTGGAAGTAGTGCATATTGTTTTTTTTAATTCTGTAAATCAAGTTATCTCCAAAACAGCTAATTTCAATAATAAAAGTTTTATTTTTTTTATAATATAATATTTTGTAAATTATAAATTTGAGACTCTAAAGTGACTCTTAACGTGATATTTACGAAAAACCATTTTGATGATCTTTGACCCATCGAAAAATGTTAAGAGGCACTTGGATCGATCGGAACTTTTGATATTTTGTTTAAAACAACAATATTAATGTTCATAACAAAATTCAGCTTTCCGGGATGTTTTCTAAATTTGGGCCTATTTTGTCTGATTTCCCAGGACTGATATAGAAGCAGCTACTGATGTCCCAATTTTACACCCAATAGGCAAGTTGGGACAGCTATTTCCGATATCAGGCGGTTGGGAAAAGCCAACTCATGATTTGTAACTCCACTCTCCATCAGTCGGGTATGTAATTGTGACGTGAATAGTCGCTTTAAGTCGCCTAAAATATATAAGAACTGAATAACTTCGATTTTTACATTCAATCTTTATTTTATCGCTTTTGATAGACCAGTATACAATATATTTGCATACTAATTCGAGAACTGCATGCTCAAATTATAGATTTTTTAAGGTGAATTTGAAGCTTTGACATGGATCAAATTGATTGATATTTCATTAAAAAAACAACTCGTTTTAATCTTTCAAGATAATTCAATATTAATATCCATATGCATCGTTTTAATCAGATTTGGTAAAAAAAATAAAAGTCTTCTATAAGATCAATATAATGAATATAAACATTTTTAAAATACTGCATATTTTTACTAAACATAGCCTGATTTCACGATGAAATTGAATACAAAGAAAAGACTTCTTCAAAAGCAAAAATACTTTAAATCTACAAATTTTATTTTATAAAATAAGCTTAGTCATAAAATTGAAATGAAATATTATCTTCCGTTTTGGGTACATCAGCAATTGAGAGACTTGTGGCAATTCAATATTTATTTTCTTTTAACCACGTCCGATCCGAAATAAATCATTTGGATCTCCACAATTTGAAGATCGTTTTTTACGACTAATAATTGTCAATTATTAGCTCAGCCGTTTTGAGTTCATGTCTTGGCTACAATAAAAATGAATAAATGTTTGAAAATTTTGCAACCAGCACGTGCTTTGAACACATGGCCCCCGATTGCTAGGCGTACGCACTGCCCACTAGCCTAACGAAGGCAACGATTCAACAATAGTGCACATATATCATATAGTACAAGTTGTTTTTTGAGAATTGTATTAAAAATAATCTGCACCTCCTAGAACCAAAACGGTCATCGGTGTAGTAGACAAAAGTCGGATGACTTTTACCAAATATGATGATTGTGGTCGACTGGCCATATTGTCGAAATTGAATTACAGTTTATTTAATACTTCTTCATTCTGTACTGATACAATCATGTATTGGTAACTATTTTATGAATTCAGTGTTAAATTTTAAACTAATAAGCAATTAAATATTAACGTTCTACCGTCAGGTGTACCGCAAAATTTATGGTTCAATACTAATGATTTGGTTTTTGAACTAATTACGTCACGTTCGCTGATCTGAACGAATGTGTTTTGCATTGTGGTTAAAATTTGTATATTTCTTGCATTTAAAGTGGCGGAAAATTTTCCATTAAAACAGTTTTTGCAGTGTTTAGTATTGAATGAGTTTCATAAGAAAAATTCTGGTTTAATTGCTACAAAATTATTTATGGTATTTATAACATTTAACACATGTTAAAAGTGGTTCAAAAATTGAATTTGGAAAGTTTCTTCTTGAATCCAGAACTAGAAGACCCATAAAATAAAATGATCTAGTGTTATATTCGGAAATTAAATCTAATCCAGACATATCATTTGAAGATTTTTTAATTGACTTTAATAGTCCTAGAAAAATTGGAAAAATCTGAAGAGGTAATTGAATATCACACGATCTTAACAAAAAAAATAAAGCGCTTTGAATACATACATTTATGTTGCTCAAGATTTTCACGAATGACAAAAAATGTACACTCTATGATTACATGTAACGCGATAAACAATGGTTGTTGCCAAATCAAAAAGCCATACCTTCAGTTTTACCTTTTAAAATGTATTATTTTGTATTTGGTAAGAAAACAAAAAATTATTTATTCTAAGATATTAAATTTAGCATAAAATGTTAATTTATTACTATGAACAACTTAATCACTCAAATCAAATCTTAATCAATAAATAAGCATAAATTGTAAATATAAGAGAAGTTGTGTTTCAATACGATAACGCACTACTTTATGCAGCACTAAAGACATGTGAAAAAAAATTAAGCTTGGATAGGATGTTCTACTAGACTCTTTTTACTAACTTTCTACTCTTTTTAAAACGGACTACATTATTTCTATGAAAATATAAAATTCGTAAACAAAGCTATCTGGATTTTTAAAGACTTTCTTCATTCGTATTTTTACATTGAGTACGCTTTTGTATAAAAACCTTTTGAAATAAAAGTGAAATTATCCAAGTATTTTAAATAGAAATGCAATGAAAGAAGAAATTTTTAATATCTCTGTGAATATCTACTTTGGAAACGACAGAAAACGCCTTCATCAAGAAACTCGAAATAACCATTGCAACATATACCATGAAACATTTTAGCAAGTAATGCAATGACATATATTTTTATAGATATAATTTGTATTGAAACTGTAGAATGATCTCATGAAAATTGCATTTGTTTGTAATTATTAAATCACTTAATAAAAATAAAAGATATTAAAATATGACAATGCAAAAAAATAATAAAAAAGCAATATTTCAATTATTTGAAAAAAATATAATAATTAAAAATACAATAAAGTTCACGAAAGCGTACAAAAATCCTTCTATATAATTTTTCGCACACAAATAAATTTTTCTTAAAATTATAATAATGGACCGAAAAAAAACATTTTTAGAATTTCTCGATTCCTGAAATAATCACGTACCGTATTATTATTTTTATGAAAAAAATCTTTTTTTTTGTATTTAAATCAATAATCAGGTTATTTATAGTTTATGTCAAGCAGTGTAGTTATGTTTTTAACAGTACGATAATAAAAGACGAAACATTTTTATCAAATTTTACGGAATGCCACGCCACGACTACCTTAAAAAAACTCGTAAAGAATTTGTTCGATGATACGGAAAAAAAACTTTTTCTTGGTCCAAAATAAGTGCTAGAATTCTTTTTATTTAGAATACAGTTGAAATTGTGGATTTTTTTGCAAACTGAATACATTTTAGGAATATACTATTCACTATTTTTCACCTAATTGTAACAATATAATTTAAACTATTTCTTTATACCACCGTATCAGTCAAATATCAAATATTTTATATCATTTCTTTCCACTGATACCATTTTTATATCTATTGTACACTTTAAATGAGCGAATGCCATATAAAGGCAAGAATTTGGGTACAGATTTCTTTGATAGCCCAATACTAATTATACATAATAAATTACTTGTAATAGACGAAAAAAATATTTGATTGACGTCATCTTTAAATCACAAAATAACAAACACGTGGCTTGAAAATCTGCTGTCTTATAATAAATTCGCCAAATCTGAGACCTACGTTTTTTTATATACGAACCTTGTTTTTTATATCAATTATTTTATGGTTCACCTCTAGAGTACGAGTATCTTTTTATGAATCATTATTCTTTATTTTTAATTTTTTTCTTTGATTTTTTTTTGTTATTTATTGAAATCTATTATAAATGAATGCACACAAATTTAATGCATTGAAAGTAAATGATATTTTAAATATATTTTGCGTAAATGGGAGTTAAAAGCAGTGTTATTGTTTAAGCATAATTAACTTCTACATACATTTGTATGTAAACGTAATTAAAGTTGTTTGAAATTTTATCTGGTTGCATACGAACAAAATGTTATATAAAACCTTCCTCATCCCTGAGTTAGATACTATAAGAGCCATATAAAAACAAAATTAATTTTTAAATAGTAATATTAGCTTATATTAATTAAACCTAGTTGGATATGTGACGAGAATAACATATCATGGGATAATATATATGTATTTTAGATAATTTTATACTGTTTAATATTTAAAACATATTTAATTGAAATAAGTTTAAAAAATCTGTGTTATTTTTTATTATATAATATTTAATGACCTTTTATAAAGGACTGATAATAAAAAATAATTAGATTTTTAAATAATTAGATTTTTAAATAATTTACTTAGTTAATTTTATTTTTTTTCTATAATGTGTGTATAAAAACACAAATTATATAGTTGTGCTATCTTTATTGATTATCTATACAGATTAATTTTAAATAAATAAATTGCTTGAATATATTTTTTAATGCATTTTAATTACGTTTTAATAACACATTTTTTTACGTTTATCTTCTGAAAGTACTCTTATATATGTTTGAAATAAAAGCCGATTTTGTCTGTTAAATATTTTCATTTGAACATATAAATTGTTTATCCAAAGTATTTAATATAATTTGTGGATAAAAACATGTAAACTTATTTTATTATTTCAATATAATGGCTATTTTAAAAAGATTACAATTCAACTAGATTAAACACACTCAAAAGATATAAGAAGGAAAGATATAAGAATAAAAATAAGAAAGTATGCCAAAAAAATATCTAAGTTTATGATTTTATTTATGTGAAAATATCATTACAGGAAACACTGAAATACGATGATGTATGGTTTCGAAAGTTCTATAAAAGAGAATATATAACATTCATTCGTGCATCACGTATGTTCATATTTAAGTTTTGTGGCAAATAATATAAAATAATTAAAAAAATACAATGCCAAGCATATTAAATTTCTTTTTTTACACCTAAAAATACTGTAAAACTGAGATAATCCCATTAATCCAAAATTAAGTAAATTTCAAAAATTATTTCAGTGTTTTAACAGTAGCAACAGGTTGAGAGATGAAATAATTCCAACCGTTTTATGGTAATTGTATTAGAAAAGAGCTATCTGAATTTTCTTAATGAAAGTAATTTTGTTAGCCGAATCAAGGAGAGCACAAAAAACAAACGACTTAATTAATTATATACATTGGCAAAATTCATTACGCTACCTAACACCCTTCAATCAAGCCTGATTAGGATGGAATAATTGGATAAATTAAATTAAAATAGTGCATTATTATTATTATATGTATCTTTATTTTATTAAATAATAAAAAAAATATTCCACTTATATACTTTGCGGTTTATTTAATAGATTTTAGTAAAAAAAATCTTTTATTTCAAAAAGATAGTAATTATACTTCTTTATACAGTGGCTTAATATTTCATATCTACAATTAAATAATTATTTTTAAATAAAACGTCGTCATTTATTTTAGTCGATAAATATTTTATGTACACAATGTAGAAATACATATTAACGCAGCTATTTATATTAATTTTCTATATGATGATTGACCAAGGAAAAAACTTTTTATATAACCTCGCAATATATATTTTATTTTTCAAGAACTGAGGGGTGTGGTGTAGAAAATTAGTTACCCACACTTGGGGAGAATTTCATTTTATTTGATTTTTAGCCTATTTATTAAATATGTTGCACTTCCTCATTTGAAAATTAATAAAAAATAATCTTGGTAACCCCCAAATTACTTTTTCAGTACTTTTTAAATAAGTAAGAAACTTTCAATTGAGATTATCACAGAACTATCTCATTGTATGTTACCAACTTTTTATACCACACCCCTCAATTAATTTATATTATCCGATATTTTCTAACACTGTCAATTGATCAATTGAGAATTTCAAAGTATCAAAAAATGAAATAGGATAAATGTCGTCATTCTTGCTTGAAATTCCAAGGAAGAAGTCATATTAAGCATGCACTCTAAACCTCAGGCAACCTAATAATTCTGAACTTTTCAAGCTACCATTTTCATTGCCGAATTAATTACCAAAAAAAAAAATATTACAGCTGCTAAATAAAAAGGTCTTCGAATAGATTGTATTACGTTATATATTTCATTATATCAGTAGTACGAAAATAATATATTCTCCTCATTATATGTATGTTATGTAATATATGAAATTAAATTCTGCAAACCTTTCGTTTTGATTTGGCCATCCTTTTATCTCTGGAGTTCTCAGCTTCTCCAGGTGGACGCTCTCCCCAAACCGCAATAGCAATTCTTGTGTAGGTGAATACCAGCACAGCAAGTGGCACCACAAACTGGAGAGCCATCAACGCCATGGAGTAGTAATATGATTGCTCAGGTTGAGGCCATTCTTCGCGGCATATACTCCTGGAATGATGAGAATAAAACTTTACACATATATATAAAGGCATTTGATATAACGTTTGCGCAAATGATTTACCAAACATACAAATACTGTAATATATGCAGACATATTTTTTTTTTTTACTAATTTAATGTATATTTGTCAAGCAGAGCTGGTTTCATATATTAAAACTGCACTAATTTTTATTTAATATTTTTTAAGGAATCTTTAAATATTTTGGCAGTAGAAATAATAATGTTAGAATTTAAGTGAAAGTAACAGTAAATCATCACAAATATTTTAAAAACATAAACAAATAAATAGTCATCTTGCGTTTCGAAATATAAATACTATTAATTTTGATTAATTTTATGTTTGCCTTTAGTTTGTGTTACAACAAAATGAAAATTTTGGTAAAAATGAATTTTGGGAGTTTATGTTTAGCAGTCTTAAAAATATACGCGGTAAGTTTATTATGGAAAAAAATATTCGCGAAACCAATGTGTTTTGTAAAAATATTTTCCTCTATTGTTTTAACTCTATATGGATCTCCGTAATATGAAGATTTTTTAACAGTTTTTTTTATGAATAATAATTGTAAATTATTAGCTCAAGCTTTTAAAAAATTTTCAACCAGCACGAGCCTTGAATTCATTACCCTCGTTTACTAGGCATACTTCTCTACTAGCCTAACGGGGGCGGCTAAAAATATTTGATTAAAATCAATCATCAATTATTGTGACGATTAGAAAATTACGTAAAAATCTGGGTAGAAATAATGTGCTATCAAACCCCGTTATTTATCGTTTAGTGAATGATTTTAAAAAGAGACTTTTTAGCAGATAAATAAGAGCTTGAGCTATATCATACAAAAAGATCGGCTGAAAAGATTACTGCTGTCCTAGTAAGTGATCAAAATAATCCATCAACCTCAATTCGACACCATGCTTAAGAAATTGCACTCAAAAATTTTGCGGAAAATTTATAGATAAAAATATACATAAGTAACAAATAGAAATATAATACAATCAATTAAATATATCACATAAAATCAGAATAAATTAAAAAATAAATGAAATGTGTGATTTTAATATATATGTGTAAAAATATTTATGTTCAACCCTTAAACTATGATATGAGAATATAAAATAAATATTGAAGGCACTCACGCATTGTGTTTACTAAATATTTGCAATGTACAATTATGTTCGCCTACTAACGAAATTCATATGATATATCATATTGCTATTCTAGTATTCTGGTTCTATGTTTATTTTATCCATAAGCGGTATATACGTAGTGCGGAGTTATTAATTTGTTTTAAATATATATTACTTCCTATAATCAGGCAATGAAATACACATATTAGGCATATGCATTATTTTTTTTTGATACTAGTACACAACTAAAGATTTAAAAAACTTGGAGTGTAAAAAAGTGGAAAAAAATAGAACCAGAGAAAACTATGATGGCTCATCTATGAGTATCTAAATGGATTGTAACGCAAAACGACAAAGAATTGTTTCTGTGCATATATATATAATGAGAAACTAGTGCTCTTTTTTTAGTAAATAAGTGTTTTAGTTTTTAGAAATTGATAAAAGATAATTAAAAAAAGTACAAGTTGGTTAAATTATGTAAATATGTTGATAAGAAATATTTAAAATAATATTCTCAGAACAACCGTATAAAGATATAAACATTTTAATACTATGGTAGCGTATTTTCAAAATACACTAAAATGACCCAATAAAAAGTATAATCCAATATGGCAAAACAAAAAAACAGCAAAGAAAGTGATGTACTAAAATACAAACAACCTCAAAACAATGAAGATTCTTTCATTGTGACTCCAAAGAGAAAACTCGACTTTACAAAGGGAACTCTTCTTATCCAATATCACTGCTTTCCTTTCATCCACACATCGATTATCTCGTCTTTGTTGGTGACATAGATTGCCCGGCAAATAAACCATTACACACGTGCCGTAAATCGGGCGAAAACTTTGCTATTATCGATCTCAATCATCACCTACACTACCTGTCTGCCGGAATAAATTTAATAATTCAACTAGCTCCACCACGTTTTGATGCAAAATATCTACCCACTCGTAGCTTTACACTTCAATCGTTATTATACGAAGAACAACCGAAGACATCGACACGCTAACAAACAGTCATCATGTTCTCGTTGTATTTGTTATATTTTCGATTTGTTAATACACACATCATATATATAATACATATAAATATTAATGAATACCGGTTGACATGGTTTTTTCGTTACAATAACAATAGCGAGGTTTGTAGGATGATAAATATGTAATAAATAACTCTTAATTCAGATACTCAGTCAAATACTTAAATTTATTGATTAATAAATATTACTGTATCTCATTACTCATATATGATGATTAATGTGGTTATATTAAAATATAATAATCAAAGAATTTCTGTACGCCACAAATGTTATATTAAAGTAATTCCTTATTATAACATAAGTAAGAGATTCCTTTGTTTGAATTCCCCATAATATATAATTCTAATTATTGCTATTATTTATCTTTATGCGAAAGGCTGGAAAAGAAAATGTTTCTTTAAGCAGATATTATGAGATTTTCTTTGAAAATACTTCATAATAATTTTTGTGGTAAGTGCCGAAACAGTTTTCTATTTCATGTAATAACTACAATTTAAATTAATTATTCTATATGAATATTGTATTTACGTAATTTAGTATGAATTACTTTGGTATAAAAACTTTCAGCGATTTAGGAAAAATGTACGTGAAGATTTCTTTAATAAAACATATTATATATATATATAAATATATTATATAGTTTTACTCAAACGAAACACGTAAAATATTAGATCAATATTAAACAATCATATTGCGCTGTACATAAATAATATTATTTTAATAATAACCGTATTAATGAAATATTAAGTGGACATGAAAGGGTTGATTAGTACTAAATATATTGACCGTCGTTATTTGTCATTCACTAAATTGTACGTCTAAAAATTATAGACATTGGTGAACAAATTTGAATATTTTGAATTATTTTAAATATGAAAACACAGATATGTGACTATAATATGACTATTAAAAACAAAGTTATGACAAAGATACATTCCATTTATTTTTAAAATATATTAAAGTTTTGTTTTTGTTTTGTCCCCCTCGTTAGACAAGTGAATAGCGCGCATGCCTAGCAAGCTGGGTCTCGAGCTCAAGCTATTCATTTGTATTGTAGCCAGGATATGAACCCAAAACGGTTGAGTTAATAATTGAGAATTATTATTAGTAAAAAAAGTGTCCAAGCAATATTCACATTGTCTATATACATATGGTTCCTTTCAAAGCGTATATGGTTATGAGAAAAAAAAATATTCGAAAATTCACAGCTTGCCGGATTGTAACATTATGTCTATGAAAAGATTCAAATGAAAATTACTAGGAAACAATAGGTATGTCGTTATTGAATGTAATTAATATATTCGAATACTTTGCATACAGCTTTGCAACTATGCGTTAATTATCTATTATATTTTTCCGTTCATTAATCCACATCGAAAAAGTTACAACTAGTTAGTAAGTGACATCGACAACGTATGAGCAACGGAACAGTATAAAAAAAAGTTTAGCTTAATCGTAATCAAAAGGCAAAAGCTCTTAGTGACTGACTATTCAGAAAAAAGGCGTTGGCAGAAGGCTTCTTAAGTCTTGATACCTCAAGGGAAGTTACTCGTACTATGAATCGCAAACTTTTTGTAGGTCGGTTGGACATCGTGTCTTTTTAGATAACTATATTGATAAAAAGAACTTCAAATATATTAAACAAAAGCATTACAAGCGATATATTAAATTCATTCATTTTTCTTTAATTTACTTATTTAAATGTACATACATTAAACTTTTTAGGACGAATATATAATTATTTCTATAAAAAAAGCATTTCAAGATGCTACCGAATGAATATTAGTTTCCATGTTGAAAAGCAATCTTTGTCATACGTCTTTAGGTAATAAGGTCTCATAGGTAATTAAATTATGAGAAAGTTAAATGTTTGAGAAGTTTCTTACTAAAGAAACATATACCACATTGTCGTTAGTACTTAAAGTGTCTCATAATTGGTTTTGTTCTTACTTATGTTCCATCTTTTTATCACATTAAGTAATATGTTCTTAAATTACGTGAGCGTATCATCAATGCCTTTTCACGAGTATTTTTATATTTATGAAAGGCATCCTTTAAAAAATGAAACTAAATAACGATGTTTGTTACATAAATTGTACTTTATTTGAAAAGAATTCTACTACGTATTGAAACTTAAAACGACAAAATATAATTAAACAAGGTATTTGGAAATGATTACTTAGCTTTAATACAGAACATAAAAGTCATCAGTTTGTCATCATATAAAAGTATTTATTTCCTTAAATATTTAAAATCTCAAATCAAGTTTGATATGGGTCTTGAAAAGATAATATCTTTGAAAGAAAATTCGCTGTGCAATTGAATGGAGTTCTTTAATATTCTGAAATTATAAGCATGGGGATTTTAGATTTTTTATAACTGTAAAAAAATATGAATCTACGAAAACATGACAAGAAAATTTGTACATTTTACACTTTCAGTTTTTTAAATATGTTTAATTAAAATTTTCTTCGAATATTTTTATAAAATAGTCTCTATGCAGTGTGAGCAACTACCTATGACATATTTTTGCTATCATATATGACTAAAACGACAATTATTCTGATTTTTTTTATTCTTCAAAGGATTTATTCAAAAACCATTATTACGTCCAATTAAAATTTTCTGTGAAAACCCTTTGACATACAACTTTATGCAAAGGCATAGACTTGGCAATTGCAACAAATGATAAACCGCCATTGTAACCGTTTATCATAAATAATGTTATCTATTTAAAAAAAAATCTTTATACAAGTTTCATTTTTTTTCAAATTTATTTGATTGATTATTTAATAAATAATAAGTATTACTTAGTTTTAGTCATATAAGTAACACACAAAATTATTATAAACTATTTGAAATTTGAAAACTACACAAAAAATTCTCACAGAATACAGAAGTTATTTCATTAATCAGTCTCACTAGTAGCATAAAAAATATAAGGTAAAAGAAGAAGTTACAAATGTTGGACCATAGCGATAAAGACAGAATTAATTACTGAAATTTTAATGAATTAATGTTCTGTACAAAGAAATCCATTTGTTACTTTTCTTCTCAGTTTTCAACTCTCTTTGTAACAATTTTCCAATTTCGTATCAGACAATATAATTTGGTGATTGATAAATTTTTTACGCGAATCAAATTTAACTCAATTTCACAGAAAAAATGGTATTTTAATTTTCATGTATCTAAATATTAACATTGTTAATAATTTTTAATAACAGTTAGTTATTTTAAAGTTTATTTGGTTTTTTTTTTAATTTAAAGAAATCCACAACAATATGAGTAAAGAATACATATATATTTTCTTTTTTAACCATTTCCACTCCAAAACGAAGCATATAGATAGATTTCCACAGTATAAAAAATATTTTGACAGTTTTTTATGAGTAATACTTATCAATTGTTAGCTCAACCGTTTCGGCTTCCTGTTCTGGCTACAATATAAATGAATAGGCATTTGAAAATTTTTGTAACCAGCACGTGCCTCCAACTTATGATCTCCGCTTACTAGGCATACGCACTATCTACTAGCCTAATGACAGTTTTAATAGCAGTATATTATTTTCGCAAATCTGAAACAGGGAGCCGAACAGAAAAAAAGGAAAAGACTATGCAAATATTCGAAATTGTTTGTATTCAAATACTTGGACCAGTTAAAGAAAACTAAAGATTTCCAAGGATTAATGCTGCAAGAAGTTTTGTCCCAATATAATGAATGTTTTAAGGCCAAGGAGACTCAGATGGCCAGCTTATGTTGGGTGCAATGAATCTATAACTCTTAAGAAAGTGATTAAAGGCACTCCAATAGATACTCGACCCGTTGGTCGTCCCAGAATGATATGAGCCGATTACATAACTAAAGTAAACTTGCAAATATGTTGAGTGTAAATTACTGGAGAGAGAGAGAACTAGAGATAGAGAATCTTGAAGGTAAGTTGTGTAGTCGGCCATGGACCTGAGGAATCGTAGCACCAATTTGTAATAATAATAATTAGTATATTATTAATACTATTATTATTGAAATCGTCACCCTCGTAGGTAAGTGGATGGTGCATCCGACTGTCGACCGGTCTTGGCTTTGAATCCAGTAGCTAGCAAAAATTAAACATGTTTTATCATGTGCATTTGAAACCAGAACATAGACCAAATTGGTTGAGCTAATAACTGACAGTTATTTATTACTCGTAAAAAAACAAAAAAAACTGTTAAAACAATCTTCATATTGCTTCGTTTTGGAGCGGATATGGTTAAAACAAAGAATTATAATTCACTATAATTTTACTTAACCTCAATAGTTCATAAAACTAAATATATTATACTTATATGTATTAATAATACAAAAAAGAAATTGGTTGTTTATTTTGCTTGGAGAAACACTACCTTCATTGTGGATCAGTGTCGATATTAATTAGTTTACCGATAAACCCTAAACTAACTTAAATAAATGGTCTCATACTTCGTACAGTACATCTAAAATATATAACACTAAACCACCAAATACAAAACTAACAATTTAGTATATACAGTAAGTATATAAATATAATATTATAACCATAGACTACTAAAATAATATACAATACATAAAAAAACATTTAAATATTATATTAGTTATTATGTTTTATAAAATGTTTTGAAAATAAAAATACCTTTATTGTTCTGTGATTTTTAATCTAATATTATATATTGATTTATCATTGTCTTTTGTTTTACTGTTTCTTTTGTTTTTGTGCGTTCAAACCAAAATTTGAATTTTAAATAAAATAAGGCGATTGCTGCAATTGAACACAGCCAGTATAATTTATTGCCTGATGTATCTGCGTAAACGAACTTTTCCAGAGTTGTATATTCTTAAATAGCATTATGTACATATATTTTTATTTTTATTAGAACCGTTACTAAAAATAGCTGCATACTTTTTTCGTAAACATTTGAGAAATAATAACATACTGGATTGGACCATATCTTGAATTAATATTGATTTTATGAAAATAATAATAGTTTTTATTTATTATCATATTTACAGATGAGTGAATTTTTATTTACAAAGTTTAGTTTATTATATGTTATACATTTCAAATAATAACAAAGTCATATATATTTCCAATAATATATATTTTTTAAATATCAAAACTTAATTATAGCATATCGTTATTACACTGGTAAAATGCGTTACGTCTAAAAATTACCACTTTTACCTAATACTGCAGTTTGGTAGATTTTTGCACGCTCCACCATCTGATAAAACAAGCCTAGCTATATTCCTTGTACTATTTCTGTAATATTAAAATGTTACTATCTATTGAGTCTATATCAAATATATTATTATTGAGAAAACACATTAAACCGACTAAAGATTATTTGGGTGTTTCTTGGTATATATATTTAAAAAAAAACAACAAGACTTACAGTCCCAGTTGCCTTAACCTATTATCGTTAAATGTAGGTATTACTGGAACTTAAAAATCAATTTTCTTAAAAGATTTTTTTCTGACATAGCCACTTTTGCCAATATACCGACAATATTCAGCTGAGTTGCTGTAACAGACAAAAATTTTCTTGATTTTGTTGTAAAATAATATATTATATTTGTAGAAATATGTATAAAAATTGTGTTATTATTTCAATATAATGATCATTTGTCAATGGATCAACAGTAGATAAAAATTGACAATAGCAATTTATTATTATATGTATATATATACATATAT
>JAPMAE010000953.1:0-12820 GCA_036584705.1 Rhyacophila sp. 25_7 | reverse complement strand
ATCTAATGTGTTAACGATTGAAGAGACAGAAAAGTTTAGAGTGTAGTTGAGTATGTATCTGAAATGAGTATTGTACCATATTGCCATATTAAAATATATACACAACAATCGAACTATAAATTATTATACAGTAAACAACCTCTTTAGGCTAGTGGATAGTGTGTACATCTAGCAAGCAGAGGTTACGGGCTCAAGGCCCGTGCCCGTTGCAAAATTTTGCAGTATTGTAGTCAGGGACACGAACCCGAAACGGCTGAGCTAATAATTGACAATTATTACTCGTAAAAAAAACTGTCAAAACAAACTTTACATTATGAAAATGGCGGAAATGTGAAAGGGAAACTGTTTTAATTTTGATTTCTTTGGGATTCCTTTCCTGCTTAGCTCGTTGTGAATATTTTATTAGGTACGTTTCTTTATAAAGGTAGTGTGCGTTTTTGAAATGTTGTTCAATCATATTTAATCTTGATTGGAAAGTATCAATATGAGTAGATTAGTTCATTAATTGTAAAAATAAAAAAATAATTACGTTTAATTTAATCGAATATAACTGAATGGAACCGTTCTAAAATAATCGCTTCCATCCAATCAATACTTATGTAAGACATAATCGTTATGGTGTATTATCGACTAGCGAGTTCTCACCACCTTCCGAGAACCTAAGTTTACTCGGTTGGCATTATAATAAAACATTATATCGTGGGCCATAACGCTAGATGGCCGCCAGATAAATAGTTACCGCCAAATATATTAAATCGTCCGTGAGAGGAGTGTCGTGATGCAGCAGAAATCTACTTTACCAGTTGTAACAGGTACGAGTATAGCAACAAACACTGAGCTATAAATTATACAATATTTCTCGATATTTATTGTCCTCAGTGTGATTTGAAAGCACAGTGTACTTTAGATTATCCGGACTGATGCCGCGGAGGAAGGGCACAAATAATTGAAAGACGTGGAATATCCACACTTATTTAAAAATATAATATCATATTTTTGATAATGCAAATTATCATTTCATTTTAGTAAAATATCTTGTAATTCTTCTTTGTATTTTGAGAAATTAATATGATTTTTTTCTCAAGCTATTATACCGTTTTATTCATTAAGAATATGTTTCAATAAAAATCACTGTGTATGACTAATTTAATTGGTATTATCGTCTTAAGTTGTACTCACATTCTTATTTTTTACCTCTTCTGTTTGATTGACAATTGAAATGTTACCTGCATCACTAACCCATTGAATATCTAAACTACTTGAATTGAAGACTTCAAACATATTATTATATTATCGTTTTTTTATAGAATCATGCATTTATGCTAATAGTTTGATTTTTCCTGGCACGTGCACGCTAAATTTAAAGCGTTCAACCTCCTATGTGTTAAACCGAAATATATGTAATCAAACGATGTATTCTTATATTTATTTATAAATTAATTCTGTAATATAGATCATAGTGGATGTGCTACATATCATATTGGAGACAACTTTGATTGAACATGGTGTTTAATTTATTCTACCGTATTAGCCCGACTATAAGACGAGGTTTTTTTTATTTAAAAAGGCGACACGTTAATAGGGGGCGTCACCTTATATTCGAGTCTGATTAGCTACTGTAATTAAGCTTTTTTATTTCTTTGTTTCATGTTCAAACATGTACTTTTCTATTAGTTGAGAACTTTGTTTAAATAAGTATTATAAAATAATGGTAAGGATTTTTTCTACAAAAAGCAGATTAAAACGTAAGGGTCGCCTTATAATCAGGATCGTTGGCCCTATAGTTGGGCCAATGCCGTACTTAAAAATCATTTTTGTCTACTTCATGTCGCATAAAGAATTGATTTACAGTATGAGAAGTATGTGCAATATTATATTACGTATAAATACTATTGTGAGTCAGATCGGTTAATTATAAATAATTTTACAAACCGATTTTTTCATTATCAAAAAAAGACAAAAACAGCTCAAACATCTTAAACACCACTCTGTTTTCAATGTTTTACCTTCTTTCAAGCGTGTCTATGGCCAGGTTTCACGCATCGTAATTTATTTGCAATAGATAAAGCAGTGGCGACAATAAACATTATTTGACCTCGCGTAAAAGTAAAAGCAACGTATTTTCCAGTGCAGTACACGTGTCAGACAGTCAAACAGTTTTTCTTATCGGGGGTTGGCTAGACAGGATTAACCTTACACCTTGATTGTGATCTACTGCTTATTAATTTGACACTTGAATGCGTGATGGAATTTACTTTGCAAGTTGTTTGAGGCAATAATTTGCGGTACTATTTGCGGATATCGCATTTGCAATCAGTGAACTATGGAGTCTAGATTTATTGTGACTTGATTTAGTGGTAGATATGCGAGATAAGATTTAAATACTACAATTATTACAATTGTTATTTATTATAGACCAGTACGGGCAAGAATGTATTTAATTACAAAAATGTCTAACACTTTAATACGACATTATATGAATATAAGATAAACTGAAATTGACGATGCAAGTTTAATGACAAAGAAAATAAATAAAAAAAACTTTTGAAAAGTGTTACAAATCTTTAGCTAACGAATACAAATATCGGTGAATTAATTAGATTTATTGATCCTTAATAATATACAAAATGGATATATTTTAAATTTAGGTCATCCTGTGAGCTGCACTTTTTGCATACCTATACACATAGTTTTATCCAGAGACAACGAAACAAATTTTGGGGGCCATTATTCAAATCGTTTCTGAATCTTTTAGTAAAATGGACAACATCTTAAGCAGTGGCGTAGTGACAAATTTTGAGCCCTCATGCAAAATTATGGAAAGGTTCTTAAAATGTGTGTGACCGCAAAAAATCTTTAACGAAACATGAGGAACATTATACTTTATTTTTACCTCATTACTTGTTACGATATTGGTATTACTATAATCCTGAGACCCGGTAAAGATGTATTCATAGTTTAAATATGTCGTTTGCCCTAGTTTTATCATTTCATTTATGTATTGATTAGTTCAGACAAATTAAAAAAACATGTTTTAATGATTTTTAGTGAAAGACATATTTACACAAACTTGAAGTGCATGATGACCATCAAATTGATGTTTCATTTTTTTGATCTGATAATTAAGAAATTTATTAAAAAAAAATCATTAAAATTGATGTTTAATGGTTTTTTTTTATTTCCATACAAACATAGTAGATCATCCTTTTTTCAAAATCTAAAGCTGAGTTTCAATACTAACAAAGCATTTTTGGCTTAATCACTTTTGACAGAAAATGTTTTAAGTTGTGTACATTGTTATTTTCAAATAAAATCAATTTTTAAAAAACTGAGCGTTACGCCTTTTTACTTAAACAGGATCGATATGTCTATAGTATTTCATCTGAAAAAAACTATTACTGTAGGTATGATCATCTACTTCACTGACCAGTAACGACTTCTCATAACAATAAATTCAATAAACACTCCCTTCAATTAAATGTTCATATAAGTGTTATCATGATCATTTGCGACTTACTATTGCATTTTGCGGTTGATTCTGAGAAAATTCAATTTTACTCAATCACATAAGACAATGTATTCTGAAAATGATTGGTTTGTGTTTTGTTTTTCTATTACGAACACGATGGTCAATTCAATTATTGCTTTATCGTATTTTTATCGTCATCTTCCGTGGTTCAGTGAGTAAATTATCCGGCTGTAAATCTGACGGTTTCGAGCTTAATTCCGGCCCTAATGTAATTTTCTTTAAAATATTTGGTAGTATCTAATTTTAGTCAGACACGAATAATCCAAAATGGTAAGCAAGTAACTGACAATAAAAAATAACTGTCTTTTTTCACACTGTGAAGATCCTATATGGTTCGTCTCGAAATAAATGCTGTCAAAACAAAACAGTGTATCCACACTGAAAGGAACGCATAATATATAAATCTGTGTTTCGCAACTTTTTCTCATCTCCGCACACCAAAACATTTTCTAGAATTTCGCGGCACTCCAATACTTAAATTTTTCTCGAGAAATATTTACTCACCATAAATGAAGTTAGCCATGAAAAGTTATATATATAAGTCAAACATATATTTTTTAAGAATAATTTAAATGATTTGTTCGTATTTGGAAATAATTGTATTGTATAAGAATCAAAGAAATACCACAATATTTTGATTCAGCGTAAATTTTGAGCTTAATTTCAGATTGCGTTATAACGAATCAGTTTTAATCGGGGAAGCACTAAATTAAGTCTTACTGTATTGGTATCATAATTTTAAGGCTTTTTCAAGGTTTGTGGTATTTTATGAGGAGCAATTTTTTGCAGACTACCAAACTGATTCATTGTTCTTGACCTTGGATTGCCAGTGGGTGCACAAAGCACCTCATACCACAGAGAATAATTAAATGACAAGGCAACTGTTCTTTATTTATTTCGTTTACGCACTAAGGTGCAGGATGATACTGTTCCATGCAATTCCGCTACAGACAAGTTTAAAAAATAATTTTATGTGGGGGGAAAAAATATCATTTGTACAAGTATCAGGAAAGTGCGCATAATCGAGGTTTCATGTATTTGCAGGTCAGTAGCGGGTCGTCAAAGCCTGTATTAGCACCGTAATGCCTAATATATAGGACGTGTTCCTTTTAAATCATTGCCCTAGTATATTTGGTAATTTTTTCTATCTTTTCCTCCATTTATAGTAATATTTAAAAAAAAAAAACATTTTACAAAGTACAAGTTGATTAGTCGCCTGACAAAAGTATGATGAACTGTTATTTTTGATTATGCACGATATTTTTAATTTAATATAAAATGTACCGTTAATTCGATTACTTCGTGCTATTACTTTAATGATAAATTTACTTGTAACTATCTTATTATCAACAAAAAGATGCACGTGCATTTTAATACCGGCACGTTTAATATATTAAAACCTTGCTTCGTTTTATATTCGGCCTCGTACAAGTTATACGGAACATGTGCATTCCGAAAGAAAATTGTGTATTGTGATCGTTTTATAATGTCGACATCACTCTAAAATCTCATTTTACCAACGATATTGCTCTAATTTTCTGAAAATTATACTCATTTCAAAACCAATAGACATCTATGTATTTCATCAACAAAATATAATAATATTTATCGTCTACAATGCGTCTACAGTGATTGCTGGACAGGCTCTAGCGGATAAAAATTAAAAAGATTTTAGTATGTCTTCCTAGTCAAATAAATAATATCTACGTTATTTGCAGTAGTATTTACCCATTGGTAATTATTATATGATAATTTTTTGGTTTTTAGGAATATAAAATATAATAATTATGCGTATATGCAGTGGCGTAGGTAAACATTTCTGGCCCTCGTGCAGAGCACTGTGAAATAACTTTTTAGTACGATAATCATAAAAATGATGTATAAAAGAACAATAGGATCGGAAAAATATCGACACGTTTGTATATTTTCATTAAAAAAAACTCCATGAGAGCCACACACATTGTAACTTTTAGTATGCATATACGACAATGAAACCTCTTTTCTTTCTTATTGAGCCAACAACGAAAAAGTGCACGAAAAAAACTTTATAGACTTATATATATATATTAGGTGACCAGTAGTTTAGGCCCTTTAAAGGGCTGGCTCCTATCCTATCCTATGTAGTTGTGACACCACTTCGTACATCTTGATATTAGAAATGGTTACTGAGTACAATACCTATTAAAGAACGCATTTTTTGCAGTCTCTTTTTATAAATATGTTACTTTTTAAAAAGTGTCCGTTGACCTTTAAAAACACAAGTAAATTTTGCATACCAATATTGTATGTCTTAATCCTTCACTATACGATTTAAATCATTTTAAGATGCATTGTATTGTATAATAGAACATTCAATGATAGAAGTGAAAATATAGAATATTATATTTGTTATTTTTGAGTGAAGTCTGAAACAAACTTTTTCCCGAAAATGTTAAAATATACGAAATCTCATTATGATATTCTCAACAATATGAATGTATTCGTAACAGTTTACACAAACAAACAAAAAATCGACTAGTGGTTTTTATTTCCACTTCGTAATAAATCGCATAATTATGTCTTTCATTAATTCATAAGTTAATTTCTAATTTTGATATATCCATAATTACTCTTTATCATTATTATATATTTTTTATCGTTAGTATACTGAGAAATTGTTATTATTCTAATGAGTGCGTTTTATTGAAATAAACATTCACTTTTTCAATTTTATTCAATTCAATTTTATATTCGTACTATAGCTTTTTAGTATTTTATTGAATATATAATAAAATTACAATGCATCGGATTAAAAGAATCACTTAAAAATATCCCGCGAATATAAACAACGCGCTGATGTCTTCTCCGTGTTGAGAGATACATATTGATGATGTCATTTCTGACAATAATGTTTCAATTTAGATGTTTTCAGTGTATAAAACACGAAGAAAGCATTTAAAAAACACATTTTATTCACTCTCGGAACAAATTTTATCTTACGCAAGAATCTTTCACGCTATAAATACTCGTCAAAGCACCGGACATAAACATGAAATCATCATAAAAATCAATCTTGTTCTTTCAACATCATTGGAGTGGAGAGTCAATAATTTACCGATCCAGAGGGCAGCGTTGTGGATCGACCAAAACACTGGCATTACTCACTTAAATCCAGTGGTATGCCTAATCTAAATATTAATTTCTCTTTAAAATTATGAATTTCGAATTTAATTCTAAATCTGTAAGTCATTTATTTTGTTTTACATGTTACGTTGATTTTCTTTCTATGTCCATTCCCTTTCATATAATTTACTTATGTTATATTATGAATTTAACGTAAATATGTACTTATGTCATATACTCGTATCAATATCTTCTGTCGTTTAACTAATTAATAATCGCTAAAGATTCTATTCGCTTGTCATTTCTTATATAATTTACATATACCTCTGTTTTTTCTTCTTTTAACCATATCCGCTCCGAAACGAAACATATAGATGTTCACAATGTGAAGATTGTTTTGAAAGTCTTTTTTATGAATAATAATTGTCAGTTATTAGCTCAACCAATATGGTCCATGCTTGGTTTCGAATGCACATGAAAAAACTTATCCAATTTTTACCAGCTATGAGATTCGAACTCTAGACTCGTGAGTCGGATGCGTTATTCTTACTCACCTTTATACACGTGTATAACTTGATCAGTATTTTTTTCTGTATAATTGATAGTATATTATTATATGATATGTGTTATTTTTTGAAGTAAATAAAATGTTTCATAAAACGTAGTATAATAAAAAAACGTATAATGTAAATATTTACCTTATTGTGGTTAAATGAAGTTTTATTCTATGAATTCAAAAACTTTTATTTTAATGGAAAGATATAAGAAAACGTATATTTTCTGAAATCATTTTGTCTCATGATTTGAAAAACAAACACAACTATAACAAGATTTTGGTAACTGCTTTGTCTATTATTTTTAAAGTTGATAAACTAATTGAATAGTTTGTATTTAATTCCGTACTTATACGGCTGCACGCAAAAAAATCTAAAGCTCTTTTTTCAATTTATTATCACATTATATTATCAATTAATTGTATTTTCAATGATTATTTTAATTACATATCACATATAATTGTATGCGTTTTACTATTGTAGAAAGTGTATAAATAATTGTTGATTCAAAATTTATTGATTATAAATAAATATATATTATGTTCACATTGATGCCGCCACTGCAGATATGGACTTGTAGAAAGATAGAACCACTAGTGCGAGTAATGGTAGCTTTCTTATCGATAGAGTTCGTTTTAGAGGTTGCGTAGACTTCACAAACAACGTAAATTAATGTCTTTGCAGGGCCGCATCATAATTGCAACCAAAATACAGCACTCCGTAACACTGTATCAAATTACAAACATAAACTATTTAAATTTTTCAAAGATCCTAATTATAATAACGGAATCATGACGAGATAGATTCATAGCAGTAATAATCTTCATTTAAAAATCTATTTGCCTACTTAAAGAAAACTGCATGTATAGTTTTTTTTTAATTTTGCAAATAAAACTCAAAGACATAATATTTTACGGTATGACGCTATGTTGCAGACATTTTTAAGTAATTCTTATTACAAAACTTATTTATTTATAATAAATACTAGCTTTTTGAATTCCACACTTTTGTAATACTGCATAATGTTTTAATACATTTTCAATTTCCAACTAACATTTTTAATTACAACTACAAAAATAATTTTAATAATAAATCTGAGTGATAATATAGTATTAATTATACTACAATTATTATATCATGATTAAATTAATAATACAGTTTTTACTTTTGTTTTCACAAATTACACGTATTTAAAACTAGTACAATTAAGACATTTCTTAACATCGTGATTTTGATAATATAGTTCGTGAAAACGTGTATAAAAATATATTTAAAATAATAACAATTGTATTTGTCAATATATGTAAAAAAATCATTTTTTCACAAAATATTGACAGTAGACAAAGTTAATTAAAAAAAAAACGGCACTGGTCTCTTTGTATTTCGAATAATTGGTAATAATCGTATTAAATGTAAATAGTTCTGACCTAATTGTTTCTGTCAAAAGTTATTGCTAACAATAAGAAATAAAGACGTTTTATATTCTTTATATTTAATGTTCTTTGCAGCTTTTTCATCAACCTTATTTCATTTACTCCAACAATCATATACATAGTATCGTTAAACAAGTTTTTCATGTCAATTTAGATATATGGTTGTTCTGTATTGGTAATTTTACTTCTATTTATAAATCAATAAAAAATAACTCTCTTCGTAAAACATCCGTCAACAATGCAAAAACTTAATTATCCAAAGGTTTGCTTACACGTAATTTATTTTTAAAAAATACAGAAAGTATGCAAAATATGAATCGTTTTTTTTTACGAAATTGTAGTCAAAATATACCTATTTACGTTATGTCGCACACTGTTGGCTCTGATCGAGTATGACAGCTTTTGGCAGTACATAGAATCGTTTGATTAATTGTATTGAAAACGGTAAGTATCAAATATTATATATGGTTGCATATTCCATTAGATAACGAGAGATTTTCTTTGAAAAAAAAGCACCGTTGTCACGTTTTTCTAGTTTAAGCACAAAAATTTTAAACAGTCTTTTTCATTTAATATTATTTTGATTTTACGTAAATATATAATAGTCAATTACTTTTATTGAAAAGTAAATTTCCGAAAAAAAGCATGTTGATAAAATAGTTGCGCTCAAATATGTACAAGAAAGTTATTTTTTTATTATAGATTCTAATAAGAAATTTATTTCATAAAAAATTCTCAGAATTGGTATAAACTTTGAAATTGTTCTTAGTGCGTTCGCCAAAAATTCGACTAAACAACTTTTGTTTTAATATTGGAGCATAACAAAGTTCACAAATTTTATATACAATTTAATATCTTTCAGCAGAGGCTATTTTAGCATTCAGCATTAGCAATAGGTAATAAGATTTGAAGGCTTTCTTGAAAATATTTCAGTCTTGAGAAAACGCTTACAATTTTTGGCATCATTGCTACGATAATTTGGTAGATATTAAATTTAAGCTTTAAACGTTGGCACAAAGCCTGTGAAAGATCCGCAATATCGTTTTATATCTTATCATTATTTCATATTTTCATCAACGGTAAACGCTTTTCTAAGAATGTTCATAATGGGAAAATCAGGAATTAAAATGTATGTATTTAAAGATACATTTTAGTTTATACATGTTTGTTATTTTGAAACGTAGATTTGAAAATTAAATAAGTTCATCGGCTTTATTTTGTGAAAATTTTATCAAGTAAGCTGTTGCTCTAGGAAAAATTTCCATTATCCCTGTTAAATATTTATTAATCTAGTGATTCATATATTATATATGTATTTTATCTACAAAATTGATCGTGGTATATAAACATATTGAGGTTACCTAAATTACATTTTATGGAATATCACAATTATATTATGAAAAAAAATGTTGCTAAGACACATTGCTTTCTTTAAATTATGTAATGCACGTAGTTTTTAGTTTATGAAAGTACTCGTTTATAAGTTTGTCATAACTATTTTTTTGGGACCCGAAAGAAACGAAAAGGGACAATAACTGTGATCAACATTGAGTTTTTGGTAAAAATTTAAATAATTATAATGTTTTCTTTACTTATTTTTACAATATGCATTAAAAAAATAATGAAAACTGGCTAAGTAAGTCACAACATCAATTGAAAATGTCGTATTAGACAAAACCGGCTTTCATTTAATAGAAGACGTATATTAGAAATATGTAACTGTGTTACTATTCTAACTGAATAGGAGTTCATGGAATTATTTTTTTATGTTTCTATTATTATCTATCTGACTAACTGGTGTGCTTCTCTATGTCGATTGATATAAACTATTATAATATCGATCGTCTTTAAGAAAAAAAGGATTAACTTTCACATAAAAAAAGTTTACAGAAAACACATAAAACGTGTCTTAATGATTTTTAATTAAAGTCACATTAACACAAGCTTGAAGTGTATGATGATCCATAAATTTGTGTTTTATTTTCCTTACCTTCTTATTACAAAAGTTATTAAAGGAAAATCATTAAAATCGATGTTTAATGCTTATTTCCTTTCTATACAAACTTAGTTGGTCTTTTTTCAAAATCTAAAGCTGAATTTCGATAATAATTCGGTATTTTCGTCTTAATTTCTTCTGCGAGAATGTGTATTTAGTTGTGTAAATTGTGATTTTCAAATAAAAGCATTTTTCAAAAAATTAAAGGTCAAGCCCTTTTGCCGTATGTATGGTCGATATAAATAATTGTTAAATGCAAAAAATGCGTTCATTGAAGAAAACTTCATAAATACAAAAATATTGAACAATTCATAAGAATGATTAAGTATAATGCATATTTTTTTTTAATAGTTAAAGGCATATCAATGTATGCAAATATATCCAGCTGCAACACTCATGTACCGGTCTAATGAAGGTGTAACGCAATGCAATCAGATCAACTTACCGCCTGAAATATGCAGACAGCGTATGCTGTTAAGTTTACGGTTGAAACACACAATTTTGCATTTTGCCAACCATTAAAAATAATTATTCGTGCAGAAAGAAAGATCCATAAGTTTTTAGTGACCGAGATGGCAAATAGTTTCAAAGAAATAAATAATTTATATTATACTTTCGTCAAATTTACATGATTTCATAAATATATTCAATTTATCCGCAAATTTAAATAACAATGATTACATATATGAAAATGTTCTTGTCAAACACTGTTCATTCTATTATTTTTTTAAATGTTACTTTTGTAAAGTAAATATACTCTCTCTCTCTCGTATTAAAAAAATCTTCAATATCAACATACAGAATTATGTTTTTGGAAAGCAGTACTATTTGTAAATAATAGCATATTGATATTCATCTTATTTTCTTTCTCATAAACTCTAAGATAAGAAATCCTAATTGTCATTATTCTTACTTGATGAATATTGTTCAGAGAAAATATTTCACAATAGGTTGAGTATATAACAACCTCAAGATCACTTTGTGGAAAACCTAAAATTTATTTGAAAAAAAAAAACACTGCTTATAATATAGGTAATATAAGAGTGAAAATCTAATTGGAAAAAATGTATTTATAAAGTTTTTCATTTGTCAGACATTACTTCACATATACCTTGCTATATTATAAATACTGCCTGTTGTAGGACTCAGTATGTATTTGAATCTTTATATGTAATTAGTTTAGAATCACTTTTTATCTATTTTCACAAAATATATATTTTTAAACCAAGATATGTCTAAATTCAATCAGTGCAGAATGCTATAATAAACGAAAGCAATTTTAATTTATTTTTAAGAATATTTTGTGTAAATAAGTGTATAAAACTATTTTATTATTTCAATTAAATTCTATAAATGAAATTATATTATTAAAGCCTGAAAATATGTTAAGCTGTCCAAGTGTACGAAAGCGCACGTGCGTCCTCTCAAAATTTGCTTAGAAGAATTATAGACGTACTAGTATATGTACGTCATGCACCATGCAATGAAATACTCGTGTATATTATTTATCAATAAAAAAAATATTACACAATTATAAGCATAATACAATTCAAAATTTAAAGCTAGATTAGTGTAAAACTTTCACGTAATTGTGTAACTATAACTAAAAATTCACTCCTAGAGAGGTTGATATTGTAATTTTAGTACTTGAGAAGTAAAACAAGTTAAAATTATGAAATTTTCAGTTGACAAAAACTTTTTTACTTTACATTATTCATACAAATAAGTTATTGGTTCTTTATTAATTTTAAAATTGATTCATTCGTAGTATGAATTTAATCTCTTTACTACTACGAGTAATAAACACGGTTACAAAATAGTAAGTTGTCATCATTATCGCTTCTAATTTTACTAAACTTTAAAAATTGGACTTGCATTCGTGTGCTTATCAGATATAAAATTATTTAGTTACGAGTATCTATTATTGAAAAATACCGTATAATAAATTATTCTAAAAATTTCTGCGTTGTAATTTCATATGCGCATTGTACAGTTAAACCACATGTAGAATACATTTTCTATTGTTAGTCGTTAGTCAATACAAAGGCAAAGAAAATATCATACAGTTGGTAAGTTGTTGAACTCACCACAAGATACGCTGTAGGAAAACAATAAGATAGGACGCTAAAAACAATTATTACTTGTAGATAAATGATGTAACTGACGTTCATCATACTACATAACAAACAATTGTTATCGATACAAT
>JAPMAE010000952.1:6513-19742 GCA_036584705.1 Rhyacophila sp. 25_7 | reverse complement strand
ATAAATAATAATCTACAAATACGACCGGATCTAATAAAAATGGTATCTCCAAGATTTTTAGAGCAAATTTATTTCACGGATATTGCAAATAATTGAAAAATTAAATTTAGAATCGTTTTTAAAAGAATTTGACCATTTTTACAAATGTGGTTAAATGTTATATCTCAATACTACCAATCAGTTTGAATATGATTTATTAATACACGATAGTTGAAGTAATAAAAACAAGTATTATGACGATCTTAACACAATGGAGATCCATGCCTCAGCTCAAAATTGTCATGGAAATTATTTATCACACACACATAGTTATAGTTTTTCTTCTGTTACTATTAGCTAATAGTAATAATAGTAGTAGTAATAATATGTACGAGTATGCTGTTATATTACGTACGCTTTATCTAGGGACAAGGCAAATAAAATTAATGTTATATAATGTACTTTTAGCCCTTTAGCCGGTGTAATCGCATGC
Source organism: Rhyacophila sp. 25_7 (assembly GCA_036584705.1). NCBI lineage: Eukaryota > Metazoa > Arthropoda > Insecta > Trichoptera > Rhyacophilidae > Rhyacophila > Rhyacophila sp. 25_7. The sequence goes on along the minus strand of JAPMAE010000952.1, from coordinate 19,270 downwards.
GACGAGACAAATAAACGTTGGGCACGTGTCACCAAATTCTCACGATCACAGAACAAATAATACTACTCACGATACACAACGCACGCGTTGATTTTACACGTTTATAAATAAAGGCCAATTTCGATAGATGTCTTGTATACGAACGAGTATATACGTCAATTATTTTTAATTTTATTATTGATTTTTTTTGTGGTACTGAGCGATGTATCCCGTCCGGTATTGAGCGGCGACTTACTAAAAGGTTAATAAAACACGCATATTTTTATTCATGTTTATAATACACATTATCAACGCTTCCCTCATAGTTTCTTCAATAACACGAAAAGAACGTAATTTAAATATTTCCTCAATACTTCGAGAAAAACCTTGATATTAATATTATGTATAAAAATAAATTATTTTTTATAGTTTTTCTAACCCTGAAATGGAAACGTTGAAATTTTTACTAGAGTATATTGACGTTTATATTATAGTTTTTTTAATGTTGCGAACTCAACTATTAGTGCTCGTCAATTGTTGAAAATGTTAGTATCGGGTCGCCCATAAACCGCGTAACGCTCTTGAAAAGCAGGGAAGGGTAACCACCAACGTCTACATGGTGTTACAAGTGGGTTAATTTATATTGTTGCGTAACACTTTTCCCTCTCAAAACAAAAAGTGAACAGGATGTGATTATAAATTGCATTCTTATTTAACCTTTTCTGTGCCAGACATAATGTCGCAAACTAGTAAGCTGTGAATTTTTAAGCAAAAACAAAACCTACATATTTCTTTTAAAGGTATATTGAATGTTCTTTATCATGAAGTTTTTAATGACCATATTATAATCATATCTCTGAACTTTTATATTTGAAATCATCCAAAATAGCCAAAGTTGTCTAGCAAACTAAGTTATGCGAGTTAACTTGCTTCTTACACTTAATCAGTTAATGCGGAGAGTTACGTAACTTTTGAGAGGAGGGAGAGGGGGTCAAACTGAATGTATACATGGTGTTACATAGAGGGGGGAGAGTAAAAAAGTATGAAAAAACGTTACATGGTTTATGGACGACTCCTATTGTAACATTCATAATTTGACCGTAGATTTATGTAAATAGAAAACAATTTTGACTAAGCGAACTCTATTTAAATCATTTTTAATGATATATCATGTTTCGTATATACACTCTGTTTTGATTTGTACGTCACTTTTTATTTGGGCATTTAAGAGCTTTTTCGTATGACATTACAAAGAGGGCCAAAAATACACATGCCATTTATATTTCATAAGATTTACTTTATGCTAAGGATCACCTTCATTTACTGTGTGAATTGATGTTGGAATGTTACTTTTTAATGCTAAAATAAACAAATTTATGATAATCTTTTTTCAATGAAGATGTGGTTATTGGAAAAATGGTGTTTTGATTATGTCATTGTTTTTAATGCACTTTGTATTAGATCGATGAAAGAAAAACATCAGCAAGCATGTCTAAAATGTTTTATTTAAGATGACTGGAATGCGTATTTTCAAATAGCGTAGTAATTAATGTTGTTGAAATCCTAATTAATGTAATTTATAATATATGCCATTTAAGTGAAAGATAATTCTTTCTGTTTACTACATTGATAATATTTAAATAAATTCTTCATAAAATTGTATTGAAGTAAATTCGTCTCTTTTCATATTTCTCCAGTTAATTCCGAGTATATATGGACGTCACATACCGCTGGCAATTCTCAATGCGGCCTCTATGTCATGCCAATATCACATAATTCTGCCGAATACACACAATGGACTATAACTTAACGATCGTCCAGGATGTCAGATTCCGGTCGGGTTAAATCGTCGTTTTCAAGAGACTGTAATTACATTTCTAATTACATTTTATATGCCTGGCCAGCGAGAGAGTAATCTGAATGTTCTTGTATCATACGTCTACAACGGGAGAAGCAGATTTTAATATTTCTTTTAGACAATTTTTACATGCATCTGTTTGTGGAGAATTCAATATACACGAAATTTTATATGGCATTACAGACTGGCCTGCAAGTAAAGTGTTATAGAAGAGTCATGCATGGGTGAGATTTAATTTCGGCACTTATATCCCATGGTCAAGCAACGTCCAACAAATCATGTTCATTATGTGTAGGTGATTAAGAAGCTACATAGTTCTTTTCCTTATTATTGAATTTCGGGAGTAGTATTATCACCACACTCTCAATATAAAAAGATGATATAATAAAAACTAATGTGAAACGTAAAAGAAAGTAATCATTTCCCTATTAGTACTTTTTATAACGAATTCATGCTTACTAATGAATAAATAAATTATCGATAAAATTTAATATCAATTTTCCTACTGTTAATAAGAAACAACTTTGCATATAATTTCATACTGAGATAATCATGAGAGCTGTTTAATACGACAAAAAAAACGTTTATTTTTTCAAGTATGTACAGCAAAAATCCAATTGGTTTTTTGACAAGTTCAACGTTTGAATAAAAATTCTATTTATGATATCAACGTTTAGTTAAGCGTTACAGTAAAATTGGTAATCTCTTTCACGTCAATCATTATTGTTGGCTTTGTGATGCAAAACCGTGTATCCATTTAGCAAGTACATCACACTGTGTTACACTATTTATATTTTGAATAGAGGAAATTAATATGATGCCTATCAAAAAAAAAGAAAAGAATAACCTGTCAAATATCGTATTATATTGAAGTTTGTTTATTACTTGGTGATTGATTGGGTATAAACATGTTTGTATATATTGTCTCTGAATACCTTTCCATCATAATCGGGTATCAAAATGTGAATAAATAATGTGCAGTAAATGTGTAAAATTGATTGATTGATTGATATCAGAATATACAACATATATAATTGAAATTTGATAATGTATCAACCCTGTTTAGACAAAAAGTCGTAACCTTCAGTTTTTTGAAAAGTGCTTTTATTTGAGAATCATGATGAAAACAAATAAATTCACGTTCTGTCAAAAGGAATTAGGCCAAAATTGTCGAATTATAACGAAAATACAGCTTTTATTAAAAAAAAAAAAAAAAACGGCCTACTAAGTTTGTGTAGAGTAAAACAGCATTAGCCCTCAATTTTTCTTATATAACTTTTAAAATTATCAGATCAGGAAAATAAAACACCAATTTATTGGACATCATGCACTTTAACTTTGACTAAAAATCATTTAAAAACCATTTTGTGCCTCCTGTAAAATTTGTTCTGCAAGGGTTAATCCCTTTTACATAAACACAATCGATGTATAAATATGTGTTAAATTTTTTATTCCGTTGATTTAGATTAATTAGAACCGTTATGGGTTAGGAGATTATATTTATTTTGGTGGAAATTATACAATATTTTAAATATTTGTACGTTTACTTTTTAAAATTGAAATAATCATCGGTATCAATGTTTGTTAAATTGTACAGCTGTAGTACTTTCATAAAAATATATCAACATGCGAAAAGTTTTAGTTTAGTTTTTACCATAAAAATACAATTTGTCTGGAATTGTGATGAAACAAAACACTTAGTATTGTTTTAAATAATGAGAATAGAAATTTGGAAGGAAAGTATTTTAAAAGTCGTAGCTACTTGTATCTTCAAGACATTTTCCAGTTAACGATATTTGTTTTGGACATTGCAATTTATCGAGATGCAACATGAGTAAATTATATGGAGTCACTCTAAATTTACCGGTTCAGATATAGACAAGGTGGAACCGAACGAATTTCAATCAATCACTATTAATGTTGACTTTATTATTCGTAAGTATCAATAAAAGCAATCATTATTAAAAAGTGTTTAGGCACATTGTGTAAACATACATGGCATAATTAAAAACGTGATTTGGAAAATTTTCGTCAAGCTAGGGTTATCAAAAATCATATTAACATCCGATGAGATGATAAATACAATTTGCAAGGCATGAATTAACGATAAACAACATGTGAAACCTTCAACTCAATGCGAAATTACTGTAATTTACAACTCTTAGGAGGGAAACTACATTATGATAATTTTTGGTAAAATTGAGATATCTACATCGTGTAGTATATATAATCTCGCAACGTTCCTTCCAGTGATATACTGAATAATGCTGTAACCCTAATAGAAAAGAATATAACGAAAAGAATATTATACTATGTTCTATCCGAGGGTAGCTAAACCAAAATAACTTTGAACAACCATCGTGAAAGAGTGCCATTTTGGACATAGTGCAGTTTCAGTTACAGAACTGTACTTAGTCTAAACCTAATGCGGCGTATTTAACGTTTGCATCATGATGATGCTGCTTTATGGTAGCAAATCATGGCACTTTACGAAATTAAAAATAATCGCTTACTGAACATTGAAAACAACTGCATGCGGCGAATTCTGGAGGCGCAGTGGTACCATTATACGTGAAGTGACGTGACAGGGAACTGACCATCTACTCTCTCATTACATCCACAGTGAAAATGAGAAGTTGGATTTGGCTTGACTACCTTGTGAGAATATTTTAATCGTACTTCAACCGGGCATGTCTCTTCTTCAAGCCAACCGAATTCAATCATCCGGAGAGGCCATTCAATACCATACACAAGCGGAGTTATGGGACGCAGACATAATATGGAAGGGTGGGTGAAGACTGGCAAACGATAGAGACTCATGGAGGCAAAATGTAGTATTGTGACCTATCGGTTGAGAGGCGTAACAAAGTTGAAGAGGAAGAAATGATCAATGCAATATCCCTTTAATATTTAGAGTTACGTAAACATTGAAGACATACGAGTATTTATCAATGATATATGCTGATGGACAAGTTCATATTCTAAATGACTACACTGGTCAAGTACACGAAAACAAGCATTTCTGAAAATAATGTGTTTTGATCTGAAGAGTATAATCAGTCTTAAAACCATGTTAAAGAAAAACCTGCTTTAGTATATACATGGTGATCATGAAACCTATAGTACAATATAAATAAGAAACTTGAAACATAGCGGGGAAACAAGAAAAAGCCATACATACATTAAAAATAAGTACTGCCAATAATATGTAGGCCAGTTACAGAAAAAAGATATAGTATCAGTCGAACTCCTCGAGAATTTTTTCCTAGATACAGATTTTGAGGGCAAGGAGACGCAAGTGAGTACTCGTAAATCGCATTATTAGGTGCAATGTATTTGAAACTTTCCTCCGCTAAGCACTCGGTCTCTGGGCAACCGATATAACTAATGAACTAAGATAATTAGAGACAGAAAAGCCTGGAAGCTGTTTGTACAGTAGGCCATGGACACGAGCGTAGCGCCATATCAATAATGGGATCAATTATCTTTGTAACTATAAATATGTATAAATTATTTTAATTGTATAGTATAATATAAATAACAAATATATAGAATATAATAATAAATATATAGTATATAATAATAAATATATAGTATATAATAAGTATGAAAGGTTATTTTATTATCCCGACTGTGAATGATGGCCCGCTTTCTAGTTAGTGATAAAGTGATTTGAATAAATAATAATTTGCAAGTAATATTATTTTGTTTTTTCTAAGTTGGCAACCCTAAGCTTTATAGGTGCGTATAAAATAATCTTGTCGGAGGTCAAGTTCAAAATGGCGTTCTGTGTGAAACGGAAAGAGCATCGTGACGGCGTAATTGGAGCAGTTATTTGGTTATTCGGTGGGCAGTGTCCGCCATTGTGCGAAGTGAGTCGATGTCTGCCATTTACTTTCTATTCACAGTAGAATATTTCGAAGGTAATACGTATTATCTGCATGGTAATGCGTATTTGTTTTTATATTATTGAACGGAATAAAATCATACATACTCTTGAAAGTGAATTAAAATATTCTAAATAAATGAACGCAGAAAACTACAGCTGGGTATAGAAACGTCGCCATTTTTTAAGTTTAAATATAGAACATTGTATTTCGATTAATACTATATTGTGAAGTAATGACATATAGAGTTTGTTGACGATACAACAGCTATAAAGATATAAGCATTCCGAAAATACAAAATGGCCAAAAGTAACTATCCCACTAATATGTCGCACCATCACTAATTATCGCACTCGTATGCGAGTGGATAGCGCATCCAACTTACGAGCTGAGAATCGTGAGCTTAAATCCCGTAGCCAGCAAAAATTGGACAGGTTTTTTCATGTGCAATCAAAGCAATTTTCACATTGTAGAGATCCATAAGCTTCGTTTAGAAGTAGATATGGTGAAAAGTGATTGAAAGTAGTCCTGCATAAATTAATGCCTACGACACAGCAGAAAAAATAAAAATTTCTATTTTTATATTCCACTTCTAACACTAACTAACAAAATGAATTAAATAAATATGAATAAATTGTAACTAACTCTTATCGCCCTCGTAAGGCTAGTGAATAGCACGCCCGCTTAGCAAGCGGACGTCGCGGGCTTAAATCCCGTAGCTACTTGCAATTTATTCAAATGTTTATTCGTTTGTATAGTGGCCAAGACATGATAGATATGATCGAAATTGGCTTTAAAATATTAACTAACATAATAGCCACTTAATTCCGTCTATAGTAGTTATTGATGAATCAAATTAGACTGGTACATCAACGAACAATAAAAGTACAAATCAAATTACAATATAAGTACAAATAAAACAAAAAAGAGGAAAAAATGTAGTAAAATTCTAAGCTACGTGTTCTAAACATAAAAAAGCTCCACAGTAACAGCAAGAATATTTGGTGTTTTTTAAATAATAAAAAAAATGCATCTCACAGATGCATGCGACTAATGAAGGGTTAAAAGTGTACAAATGTTACTTATTTTAAAACTAATGCATGCATTCCTTACCAGAAATATGAAACGTTAGTCGTATGTGCAATATCACATTATAAACGTTCAAATGAACAAAAGGTTACACTAATGATACATACACAAATTTAAAAACAGTTTTACTCGCTAAATGAAAAACCAAACGATTTCACCAAACAAAATCTAAGAACAGGGATATAAAACCCGTGGCCAACTATATATATGAATAATCATAATTTTTAAAATTATTGGTGAGTGTGCTTCAGTTGGGTTACTTTACTTGTTCTCAAAACAAATGTCAAAAAACAATGGTAATCATATTAAAGACTTGCATCTACAAAATCGTTTACCAGTCACTGACAATTCGACAGCCATAAACTAAATAGTATTGTATTTTTTTTGCTGAAAAACAGTGTCAAATGCCGTTGGATTTTTGGGAAATGTTGTGTTGCATCCCACGCGAGTAATTGTATAATTCAGTTTTATCCCGCCTTAAAGACGGTTGAATACTACTGTCCTACAATGTACATGAGATGTTAAAACTCAAATATAAATTAGTCATTGAATTTTAGTGCAAACTAAAACACGCAAAGTACAAAATCACGCAACACTATGACAAATTGTATCCATTAACACCGATTTGCTTTGCAAGTGTGACTTTGATTTTTTCAATGGACTGTTCAAATGTTGAAGTACTTCATTTTCACTTTTTTAAGTATAAGGAACTATTGCACACGAGTAATATTGAGAATTAATTAAAGTGAGATAGTAGTTTATGAATTAAAGTATCAAGAATTAATTACGAAATTATATATTGATTCTAATTACATATTATAACATTTTTGTAAGGATTTTTTTGATTATACGTATTATCACCAAAGTAGTTCTTCGTATTTCATCAGTATATTAAATAATGATTAAGAAATCTAAGTGTTACTGTACGAAAATAAAACTGTGTATATACGAGTATACAATATGACAAAGAAATAAACAACACCAATAGCAATATGTTTTTTATAAAACTTTTCATTGATTAATTAATAGAAACGGTTTACACTATATGAGTGAAACGCTTTATTTAACATTACGTAAAATATTACTTGAAAATATACGAGTATTTGCCATGAAATTTCTTCGTATAATTAATGTGTTTTCTATTAATCTTTCGTGGTCAACTATTGTATTTTATATACATTTCAAGTTTGTTTAGTGTGTGCTACCAAATTCAATTGCTACCAGCTTTACACTTTACGATATTTTAACTGCAATGTGTGCAACTAATTTAATTAATAATTTCAAAGTAGAATACATACTTCACGAACGAATAAGTGATTTATAAATATATGCAAATGATAATTAATTGTATGTACTGTTCATCCTAAGGAAAAGGTCATTATATTTTTATATTGAAAAAATAACATGGTTTCACATATTTATTTATGTATACAAAAATATGTTAAATAAATTATGACCAGTTTTAATTGTTATGACATTTTCAACTAATCAAACTCAGTTATTATTATTATTTATTTCTACATGAAAAATAATATATTTTCTATAATAAAAATATATGAAACGAACCCATAATTGAGAAAGCAATATTTTGTACATAAAACGAAATGTATTTCATATAGTTATTTTTATACTTAAAGTATGTTTTTAGTTCACTTAATTTGATTGATTGATTATATTTGCTGGAGAGCCATTATATTGCAATGTATTTGTTGTGGAAATAAGTAAATAAGTACTGTCGCCCTAGTACATGACTAGATAGCGCTTCCGACTGACGAGCCGAGGGTCGCGATTCAAACCCCGTAGCTTGCGAAAGTAGTACAGGTTTTTTTCATATGCATTTAAAACGAGAACAATGGACACAAATGGTTGATCAAATAATTGAAAAAACCATTGTGACGATCCAACTGGTCCGTTTCGGAGCGGATATAGTGAAAAAATATATAAAACTGTGTCATATATTTCAGTAAGTTTAGCGACTGAGTCGCCCTCGTAGGTGAGATGAGTAGATAGTGGCATCCGACTCATGAGCCGAGGGTCACGAGTTCAAGGTCCGTGCTGGTTGTAATTTTTTTTCAAATAGTTTATTCATTTATATTGTAGACACAACCCCGAAACGGTTGAGCTAATAATTGACAATTATTACTCGTAAAAAAAACTGTCAAAACAATCTTCATATTGTGAAGATCCATATGCTTTGTTTCGGAGCGGATTTGGTTAAAAGAAGAAATTTAGTAAATACGTAAGGTAGATAATTAATTAATTATTTTACTCTTGTTATTAGTGGCGTTTTATGAGTTTTTTTTAAAATTCTTATGGTTTAAAGAAGACTCCATTGGATATATATATATACATAATAATATTTTATACAGTAGACAAAATTTAATTTAGAATAATCACCGAAACGTCATCAAATGAATAATATAGGCGTTCTAAGATTCTATACAAACATACATACGTACATACGAGTATAAGCATTAAATAGTGTACTTATCACATGGTCGTATAATTTGTTGGTCGACCAATAGTGTAAAATGATCAACTTTTACATCTGGAGGAAACAACCAGAATATTCTGCATCACTAAATATTTCTTGTTACTTACTCACTGATTCACCTTGTCGTTTTCCGTATAAACCGGTATGTGTAAGGAATTTAAATGAAACATTTTAAGCGAGCAGGCTGAGCGCATGTGGCCGTCGCCAAACACTTAATTATTTTATTGGGTGGAGGTTTGCCGGCATTTTAATTGTCAATATTTTAATTCGACGTTAAAATAGTGAAAACAACAAATAGAGACGGCATAAACTCACTGGAACCAAATATATTGTACAACATATTTCGAATATTATCCAAGAAAACGACTGAAATTCTGTATCAAAACCATGTCGTGATTAATTGACTTATAAATGTATTATATGATATAATAATTCATAGTTTCGATGTATACAGTGCTGGATTAACCATTAAGCAAAGTAACCACATGCTTAAGGCACCGAAGGAAAGGGAGGTATCACAGATTTTTTTCATAGCTGAATTTATCTACAAATGTTGATTTGAATGACTTTGCAATACATTTTCGGAGCTCAAATAATTGCCAAAAACAAATGTTAAGTGGATCATGGCGATAGTAGTGAAATTAAAGCAAGCATCCAGGGCTGTGGCTTGATTTCTCTGCTGATTATGTGGCTTATCGGATCGTTTGTGGACCCAATAACTGTGGGTCATTTGACAAGTCTTACCGGCATTTTAGTAGTGACAATTTTTTAATTAGAATTGTAAGGGGGCATTAGAATTAGTTAGTGCTTAGGGCACTTAATGGTCTTAATTCGGACCCGGATATATATAAATCAGTATTTGAAATTATACAATAACCTACAAACTTACGTATTTAATTAAAACATACAAATATGTGAGTATTGAAATAATGCCATCGTTTTCACATATTTTCTCATACGTCCTGATTAATATAATTAACGTACAATTAAGTTTACTTTTAGCAACATTGCCATCAAACACATTAAAATTACTTATGTTATGAATGAGAATTTAAAAATTGAATTATGAATCACAATCGTTAAACCAAAGTTTTTTTTTTGCTGCCAATTCAACTTAGTAGTATATATTTAAACAATTATTATTATGATTATTGTAACAAATGCTGCGAAACGGAGCAAATGAATATTTACAAGAATATTGTAGATTTTTAAATGTAATAATTTTCAATTGCTAGCGCAAACAAATTGATCTATGCTCTGATTTCAAATGAACATGAAAATATATGTACGACTCTCGCCAGGTACGGGATTCGAACCTGTGACCTTCAACACATTTGTAGAATACGCCGTACAAGGACTGCGAAATAAGAATGTTTACGAAAATTTACTTGTCTTTCACATATTTTTTTTTGTATTTGTTTTTGTAATATTGTAATATATGTAATTTTTTAAAACATAATATATTAGAGATGTCGTACTTCAATGAAAATATTCCGTAACACTTTTAGTTATATAAATAAATACATATCCAACAATAATCTTCTATTACAATCACTAACGACTGATAAAGTAGCAAAAACTTTTTATGCAATTATTATAAATCTAACTGACCACTTTCTAAGACGCTGAACAGCCAATTAAAACTCGCAAACTATAAGACACTTAAATAATTAAACACACTAATGGCGCGTTGTAATTATTTTCAATTCAAATATCGAACACAGACATTATGTCGAACACGATTATAATAGTGACGTAAAAAAATCACAGAAAACACCCATTTGAGACGCGGCACCGGAGGCGACTGAAGAAATTTCAAATATCGAACATTGATATGACAAACTCAGCAATTTGTATGTTGAGGTGCGATACGACAACTTTTGATGTTATTTAATATTCATGTGTAAATTTCAATAAGCGACGAGTCAAGGACCTGCTCATTCAACGAGAGGATGCAAGTTGGAATAGAAGATAAAATACGTGTTTCTATTATGGGCATCGTATTTTTATTATATGCGTGTGGCCATCTCAACATTCAAGCGTGCAACTTATCTCACAAACAAAATCGTTGTGCGGTAGCGTTTGAATGATTTCTGCAAATAAAAATCACATATTTAGACAAGGTGAACAGCAATTTAATGAGGTATCCATAAATTAGTTAAATTGATTAAAAACCTATGATTTTAAATTAAGTAGATGAGGAATGGAGGTTACATCCATACAAGCAAATACACAATCAAGTACAAGAGTAGGCCCGCGGGCCTGATGTATACCGGCAAATATTTTTGGATGGCACATTTTTCCCTCTCGTCATTACGAAGCGGGCTTTATTAAACAGATTATTCATATTTGATTTTCAGCGATTAGAATCACTATTAAGTTGTACTTACATCAACAATGTCTAGTCTAGGCAAAACTTGAATACTATCGCTTTTTCATTGACTTATTTTGCATATGATATCTTTAAAATGGGAAGATTTTCTTTAAAAAATGTTTTTTATGAGTGATAGTTGATAGTTTGATCAACTCAACAGTTTGTGTCCCTGATCTGGCAACGAATAACAACTGTTTGAAAATTTGTTGCGACCAGCTACGGGATTCGAACTAGCAATTCTTGGACTGCTTATCAGTTGAGATGTCCGATGATCCAAAATTGGATTATGCAAAAAAAAAAAATATCTATTGAGAATACGTATTTGAGGACAGACATTAGTAGACGCAACTACAATTGTACACAATCTCCCTCCAGATACTTGCATGTATGATATTTTCTTTCCGTATATGAATTTAAGCCGCGTAACAGAAGACGGATGTCAATTTCCTGAAAATATTCAGGAGATACATACTAGTAATTATATATATTACTGTAAAAAAGACTGCAATACTTCAATTAACCTCTTCAGTGACATTTTTTATTTACTGTTTTATGTATATGTATAGGTCCGTATATTTCTATAATATTCCAGATTAAAAAAATACGCGAAAGTTGCTATTAGATAGAATACAATTTTCGATTGCGGAAATTTAGTAACATTATGATTTTTTCACTTTAAATGTACGAGTCCCAAAGCAAAGGAGATTGAGTATGGGTGTTCTAGACAAATATAGACTTATAAATAAATGGTGAGATAAATGAATGTTTGATGCGCGTGGGATTTGATGGAGACAAATCATTATTTATGTTTATATTTACATCGTTATTATTATATAAGGTTAATATTATGTATGTAAATGCGATAAGAAAATAATTATTGTAATCAATACTGAAGAATAAAATGACCGAACATACATAAATGTACTATATATAGAATTTGACAAAAGTTTTACGACAGTTTTAACTAATTTATTTTTATATTTATTACTTAACTGTATTAAAGATTTAATTAACAACTATTTTTGAACATTTAATGCTTATTCTGGTTTGAGTGTTGTAAATAAACAAAAAAGATC
>JAPMAE010000951.1:5303-15979 GCA_036584705.1 Rhyacophila sp. 25_7 | reverse complement strand
GGACAACCGACCACGGATTGTGATCGTAAATTCAAACAGTCATAAGTCAACGACTACCTGTACTGCAAATACAAAGGTATATTGTAATAATACATTTGTACATAAGACGCTCTTTTTGTCTTATACGAGTATGTTTAAATATTCTCATAATGTAATAGACTTTCTTCATGTAGTTAATTGAATTAAATATATATACTTAAAGTATTAACTATACTCGCTCATACATACTACATATTCATGTTTGAAATTCTGTTGATATTTCTAAAATACTATTACATATAATATCATTATGCAAATGACACGTGTATAGTCGACCGTGAGCCATTAAAACGGTTTAATTTAAGTATAAGACAGTCAGTTATGTTATTCCGTTTACGATTACCATATTCCATAAGGTGTTCTTATAACCAGAGATATCATTCAGAAGCGCGTTACTTCCTTCCAGTACGTATAATCAAAGAGATCGTAAAAACGTATCGTAAAGTTCGTTGCATTAAAAACGAGTTAGTAGAAATGCACTCGGGGAAAAGTCAGACGTAAGTATTTGTAGAGAAGATAGAAGGAATACTTACATAATGCATCGTTCGCTTAACACTACTAAATCCTACTTCAATATTTCTTATTAAGCTAATAAGTATTATATTTTATTATATTAGATAATAATACATATTTTCGTTTATGCATATTACCATAATATTTGCTAAGTATTATAACAAGCATACTTGACGGATATACGGAAATCGGAAATAATGAAAATATTCGTGATTGCTTGTATGACTGAAAACTTCCATTTCTTAAAATAAACAACAATAAAAATGGTTGCCTAAATTCTCACATCCACGTTATTATAATTACGGGTCGTTTTATGACACAATCATATCCTTAGCGGGCTTGAGAGCAGATATGTTAATAGCGGTTGAAATAAGACCTTGTCGAATGTCCAATTTTAAACCATAGTAACTGAACGTTTTAAGGCATATTCTATATTACTAGGTTATAATGCACATTTTTGTCGATATTTTATATAAAATCAGTGCCTATATGTGTGAAATCAATTCTTTTAGTCCTAGCAAGTAACAATACTTTCCTCGAAAACGACTTCAAACCCAAAAGTAAGTTTTAAAAAAAACCTAGTATCTAACACTCACTTACTAGGTTATGAAATTGGTAAATGCACATAGTAGTTTTGGTATTGTTTTTCTCTACTGTTCACCGCAATTAAAAAAAACATGTCCACTTCGAAATGAACCATGTGGATCTCCATAATGCAAAGATTGTTTTGACAGTTTTTTTTACGAGTAACAATAGTTAATTATTAGCTCAACCATTTCGGGTATGTGTCCTGGCTACAATAAGCATTTGTAAAATTTGCGACCAGCACGGGCCTTGAATCCGTGACCCTCGGATCGTGAGTTGGATGCCGCTATCCACTCACACACGAAGGCGACTATTCCTGTATATTCTTGTCGATTATTCCCCGACAAATTTGCTCATCCTAAACATTTTGTGTTTTAACACTTACTAGGTTTTGAAATTTGACAACCGTTGTGGTGAACAGGACTTAGAATAAAATCTGAAAGTTCTGCATCTGTGGATGTGTGATTAATATCAGTGGTTTTATATGTTTGACTGACTTTCTCTAAGGTATGCTTAGTTATTGTAGCTTAAAATTTATAAAGAATCTTTACTTAGCCGTGGATTTTTTTTCGATGAACGTATGGTGTCAATTCTACCATTTTGGCTTATATTATTATGTATGTGCCCGATAATTACCTTAAAAATCGACAGCATCAGTTTTTTTCATCCCGAAATATAGAAATAACCTGCCAATAGTTGTGCCGACACGGAGAGAAAAGACTATAAGCAATGTGATCACATCGGCCATCAATATATTTTACTTGAGTGAGATGAATTTAAGTGAATTTTGTTCTTTGAATAAATTTCAAATAATGGATTCTGTTAAACACAATTGATAGACTTCCTCGCATATATAATATATTTCGCTTTCTAATTTTTATATATTTTTACCTTCTCTGGTAAATATTTGTTGATTTTACTTAAATACATATCGAAACTGTTTAGGCAAAAGGGATTAACTCTCGGTTTTTTGAAAAGTGATTTTACTTGAGAACACAATGTACACGACTAAATACATGTTCTGTCAAAAGGAATTAAGCCAAAAATGCTGCATTATTATCTTCATGTTTAGATTTTTAAAAAAAAGAACAACCTACTAATGTCAAATTAGTTAGTGATCAGGGCACTTAATGGTCTTAATCTGGCCCTGAGGGTTACTCATTATTTTGAAAACTCTATTAATTTGACAACAACAATTCAATGTACTGTAATTTAAAAAACGAAATAAAATACGAACCATTATGGCAGGTTTTCAATAAAAAAGGCAACTATCTAAAATACAACTCACTAATATAAAGAGTAATCAACACAGAGAGAAAATTATTTTAGACCTATCTTGCTAGTTATAACCAAATATTACTTTACTTGAACAAATACACATAAATCATAAATCTGTCGATTCAAATATCATATTTTCCTATATCACGCAAGCGTTAATCATATATTTTTAAACTTGAAACATATGAGTTTCTACAGTGAAGAGAATATCTTGACAGATATTTATAAGTATACACTATTAATTATTAATTAATCAGATTATGCCATTGTCAATAATTTATATACAGATGAAAAAATAATCGAATGTATAACTAACCTCAGGCTTTCAACCCGTCACCCCCAATTTAGAATAGTTAATAAATGTTTTCGTCCCTTGCGACAATATGTTTATGGGACGTTACACATACATGACATATGATATATCGCTAATTATCCAACTATATTTGAAAAAATGATTATCATAGGTTTTATAAATAGGAATAAAAATGAGAATTGCTGGAGCGACCTTCAACTCCATGCAAAATGTCTGAGATTCACAATTATGTACACTAGATAAAAACCAAATACCGCCATTTTAACACTTGTATACTGACAGTTCTGCTCTATGGTTGCGAACCTTACAAAGTCTCAAAATGACCGTTTACTGAACCTCAAAAATGATGACTTCAAAGATGGTGCAGCGAAGTTTGGGAGAATGGTGGTATGACAATACACAGAATAAGGTGGTAAGGGAAAGAACCATGCAGCCTCTCATTACATCTAAAGTGAAGATGAAACGTTGAACTTGACTCGATCATATGCTGAGAATGCCTGAATTCCATCTCAATCGGGCATGCCTCTTCTTCAAGCCAACCGGATTCCGTCGTTCCAGAAGGCCGCTGAACACAATATCCGGGATGTATTCGGCGAAGTTGCGGGATGCCGGCATGACATGGATACGAGAAGACTGACCGATGACAGGGATTCATGGAGACAAAGCGTGGTGTCCATATGTTCCGGCTAAGTGGCGTGACATGGCTTAAGTAGAAAAACATTTTTAAGTAAAATTTACGTTTTATATAATTAAGTCTATAAATACAGATTTTTAGATTTAATGTACAAGGGCTATCTAAAAAGTAAGTTTTCCTTGGCTATTAAACAGAAACAAAACGTATATAAACACATATTTTTATTGCATTGTCAAGTATAAACTGTAAACTAATTTTCCACTATTTTAGGCATTTGTCATAGCGGGGCCCAAGTTTTTGTATGCCGTTGTCATAGAACATTCCCACCTGTAACGCAAACAACGTAGTGTCAGCACTTTTTTTATCTTGTCGACGTCGTAGAACTTCTGACAAGCAAGAAATGATTTTAGGCCGAGAAAAAAATGGAAATCGTTCGATGCTAAAACGGAACAATAAGATGTATGGTTTAACTGCACCCGGCCGAAGTCCTGTAAGAGTCCGTTGTGTCACATGCGCGTGGGGGGCATTGTCATGAATGGACATGGTAAGAGTTTTTTTCGGATTTTGTCTTTGTTGGCGATGAAATGTGTTTCTATTCCTTTGATTGTTCCTTTTATTCAGGCATTTTTCAAATTACCCAGGTAAATAATGCTCTCACTACATGGTTTGAATCACATGCGGAAATGTTCTATGACAAGAGCGTACAAAACTTGTGCTCTGCTATGAAAAATGCCTAAATAATGGTGAAAATTACGTGGAAAAATAATTTAAGGTTTATACTTGACAATGCAATAAAAAAAATATTTATATATGTTTTGTTTTGGGTTGATAGAGGAAACTTATTTTCTGGATAGCCCTGGTATTATAATAAATTGATGCCCCGCCCCTATGACGATAATGATGATTATGCGATTAAAAAAAATACATGTAGGCTCAGTAGAAACAATAATATACAAGAAGAAAATAAATGTATACAGCAACAAAGACAGTTTTCAAGGTGTCAGTTTTATCGATTCTTCGCACCCAATACAAAATCTTCCTAAGACCAAAATAGATTACACGTTCGCATATCTCTGAGTTAGAGGCAGTACATGATGGAATTTGTGAGACAAATTCGAAGTTGGTAATAATAATATTATAAAAGAGATTTCGCAGCGACTCCTTGCGATGTTATTCTGATTGGTTTCGTTCGGTAAAATAAAACATTTTTTTCAACACGAACCAAAATTTTATATGAAAAAATGAATGGGATAGTATATATATCAAATATAATTGTTGTATTGAAGTGACGAGATATGATATATGAGTTTGAATATCATCTAAATATATTTTCATTTTCTTCTATCAAAAACATTTTTGACGTATTTGCTCTTTCTTTATTTATATGTAATCATAATCTTATTTTTAATAACTACACATGAACGTCATTAAAGAAAGACGAACTAAGTTTTTTTTTCTATTACATTTATTTTTAATTTATTTTCTATCTTTTGTGCACAATTAAAATAAAATCAATCTATATGTATTTTTTTAAATAAACCGTTGCATTTTTTTAATTTTAGTATTTTTATAAGAATGATTTTAAGATTTTATATTATTTACTGACAACATGGCAACTATTGTTGACTAAATACAATTTTATATGAAATTTTTCTCTTCGTATATGGTAAATAAATACATAGTATTATAAAAAATTTAACTTTAATATAAAAACTCATTTAACGTGAAATATTTCTTAGAAAATACTACATAATTTTACATATGTATTTTATTTTTATATGAAACATAGGTACTTAGCACAAAAAGACCAACAAAATATACAGATTATCCTTTAGTCTAAAATTCATTAAAACCATTTGCAGACATTTAAATCTATCTATTCGTATTTTACATTACAGTAAAAATAGAATGAAATATTAAAAATATTAAAATATTAATATTAAATGAAATATTTAAAAAAAAATTAACAACGAATTCCTTCCAAATATATTATAAATATATCAGATTTTTTATAAAAAAAATATATATATTTTACTTTCGTCTTCACAGTGGATGATTTTACTTTATAAATTTACTAGACAAGTGATGTTTTAATAAGCCGACCCGACGCTAGAAGTGTATATTAAACATTAACTTTTCTATGAGTATAGGGCAAAGTATTAATTTTTTATAAAAAGACTTAAAGCTTTTAAAAGTACAACGTAAAAATAGTTACTTGTTTGTAAGTACCCTAGAGAATCTTAAAACCAAAGATAGATAAAAACATTAGAATTAATTTAAATAGTATAATTACAATAAACAACATTTTTCCAATATGTATATATACGTTTTATATATATTTGATTTTTTAACCATTAAATT
This sequence comes from Rhyacophila sp. 25_7, assembly GCA_036584705.1. NCBI lineage: Eukaryota > Metazoa > Arthropoda > Insecta > Trichoptera > Rhyacophilidae > Rhyacophila > Rhyacophila sp. 25_7. The sequence continues at coordinate 10,256 of JAPMAE010000951.1, read as the reverse complement.
GAGTGTGGCGTAATATGTTACTATGTTGACAATGAAACTGTGATTTTCTAAAGCGCTAGAAAAATAGCTTAACAGTTCCAAATAATATATACTTATATTAAATAACATAATAGGTAGATACATTTTGTCAAGTTGGTGTCGTTAAAAGCGAATAAAGAGACAAAAGTTTGTATAAAAATATCATAAATCAATACAAACATAATTTTTATTTAAGCTTACATGAATAGTATTGATTGCAATGAATCTTCATAATAAAAGTATGGCATACCAAATTCCTTTCTTAGTAAGCGAGAGCTTTTGACGGGTAGGGTAAAGAACAACCGAAGCACCGCACACATCGGACGTGCACATCCTTACTTTGCCCCGTTTAAGCTGGGCCGACCTCGTTTTGAAGGGGGCAAATAAAAGACTCGATATTTTTGCTGCTTCTCTTACTATAAGGATACCAGCAATAAGGTAAACATTTTTGAAAAAAAAAATATATTTTAAAATAAAATTATAATTATAATACTATTTTTTTTAACCATATCCGCTCCGAAACCAAGCATATGGATCCACATAATGTGAAAATCGTTTTTAGTAGAATAGTAATAATTGTTAATTATAATCTTAACTGTTTTCGGTTCGTATCCTGTCTACAATACAAATAATTAAACATTTGAAAAATTTTGCAACCAGCATGGGCCTTGAATCCGTGACCCCCACTTGCTAGGCGTTTGCTACTACGCTACTATACCTTAATAATAATACTATTTTATGACTAAATCTAGCACTGATCTATCAGTTATTTATAATAAATGCCATAAAACTTACAAAATAAAATATAGTTCTATACAAAAAATTGTCGACATCACTATTGTAATGTATATACTAAGCTTTAGATTATACTAAAACCTGCAATATATTATAGATTGCAGAAAAACATATATTTAAAAAAATATATCGATATAAAGTATTAAAAAGTATAAAGTCGCAATACTTGTAAGCTGCGAGTATATACATAAATTCAGTTGTCTTTCTCCAATTCAACGCCAAACTATTCTTTATATATTAAAGTAATGAAAAATTAATAGAAAATGTTTTTAATTCGATATATTGGTTTTATTGTCATATAATTTTAACTAAATAGCTGTTGTAAATTTTAATAAAAAATATAACTACCAATGCATACAATTATGATTCATTAAAAGTTCAAAATTAAATATTAGCGTAAACATGAACGTTTTTTACTGTTGATTTTTGAAACTGTGTTATTGTGAAATATGAAATTGCGAGGCATTACTTTACATGGAAATGTTCATAACTGACATTTTACGTATAATAACTGTTGTATTCGATAATATTTTTTATTATAACATTTCATTTCAGTGATGAAGACTCCTTTGAACTAAGTTGAAATTAGCCGATTCTTTTGAGAATGTAGTAAGATATTTGTATTATATAATATTTAATTTGGCATTGTTTATATATGAAAATGATCAATTATCACGAGTCTGAAGCGACACTTAAATATTTGTATAGATATTGACGCAAAATAATTGTCATACAAGTAATAATTGTTTTAAAATAAATCCTCGTCATTGTTGCATGGGTAAATATTTGTCGTACAAGTAACACGCCAACCAAAAAGTTGACTCGAAGAAATAAATTTATCATAGCGATAAAAATACAATTACAACACAATAAATCCCCATCAATTGGATGTCATACATCATAAAAATAACTTTCGTCCTTTGATCTTGGTGTTTTCTTTTTCGTTGCGAAAATCTGGTGACCCTACTTAACCCTTTTAGCGTGGGCCCTCGACGTGGCCAAAGCGCCGCCATGAATATTAACCCTTTCAAGGCGAACGCGCTGAAATGCGGCGCGGCCAAAATCTGACATTTTTACCCTCACGGTCTTATATTTATAACAGGGACTCATTTTCTAGATGTCGCCATAGATTGGGCGAGAGGAAAGCACGTATTTGTGTGTTTTACTTGGCTTTTGAGACTTTTAAAATTGAGATTTTATCGAAAATCGAGTATATGGTAAGGTTAACTTTTTTGCCTTTAAATCTTTGCTATCAACCATCTCTAAAAGACGCATACAACATTTTATAACAAAGACGCCATAGTACGCACGCTTTTGTTGTAACCAGAATTTGTTTTCGCTTACACAATGATGCGTCGTTTAAAAACGATGGGTATCTTATATTATTGTCTCTCTTACACCAGCCCTCATACTGATCTTAAAAGATAATTGATAATATATCACCACTGACAATAATATTTTCTATTTAACATAAAATTCATAAAGCCTGTCAGATTCATAATCATTCAAACATATAATAACTTTCAGCGTACCATTTTCATTCAAAAATGCTAGAAAATCAATTTTATTATTACACCGTTTGCGTTGTTTTTCTAATTATAGTCACTCCAAAACGAAGGATATGAAACTATACATTTTTTTAACAAATAATATCATTTATATTTACCTCAACTGACTTCCAAAAGCATGTAAAAAAATCGTATATATTTTTCCAACTATAAATGTCACCTTGATATGTTAATGGACAGTGCATCCACATATTAATCAATGGATCGTAGGTAAATATTACTATTTTTCACACCCGTTCCTATGGGATACTTATGGAAGATTTTCTTGTCTATTTGTATTTTTTCATGTTTAGTTGTTTGTTAGTTCAGCCATCTGTGTTCATGTCTTGGCTACAAATACAAATGAACAACGATTTTTTAAATTTAAATTGTGAGCTTCGTACTCACGAATATGAACCACTGAGGCAATGAAATATCCATTTTCTAATTTTATATCCAAGATTTTTAGTATGCAACATATTCAATGACCAATGCAATCTACCAATCATATTAATCACACGTAATATTTTTTTTTTGCTTTGCAATATACATATATAATAAAAGCTGAGCAAGATATATTTTCAAAAACTATCTTCTATTATCTAATTCTAAATAATACATTTTTTTCGTTTTAACAGAACACTTTTTTTCAAACATCTTTTTTTTCATATTTGCAAAATACATTTTTCAATAATTTATTTGCTTGCCTGCTGAACTGATTTTGATAATATATTTTAATATGCCTGTATAGTTATTTGATTTAGTTTTTAAAATATACCAATTGATATCATAGTGCATGGTAATAGTGACAAAATCTCTTGTGTTTGATTTAACCTCTCCAGGAGTGAGCTTTTTAATTACGGTTGCCAATCGGGTGAAAGTTGTTTCATTAATCTAGTATTTATTTTGAATTTTATTAAGTGTTCAATACTATTGTTGAATAATGTTTATTTGATGCATAAATGATATATACGAGTAATTTATTGCTTAATGTTTAACGTACATAAGTTTATACTTTTTCAAATCAAATTTTGAGCTTTGTTAATATCTTATGTGTGATTATATCACTATGTGTGTTATTGATCAATGTTCATTTATTGTATTTCCTCTATACATTGTACACAGGTAAATAATACATTAATATATTGGCAAATGGTTCTTCAAAAATTATCACCTCAAAATAATATACGTGATTATTTTGCAAGGCTACTGTAAGCTCCAGCTTTACCCTGTATAAAGTATGTCAATTACTCAAAGTTTAATAGATAAAATGGAACTTCATTAACGGCCTGAATTACTGGGCTGAATTTACACAAGATATAAGATTTTATTGTTAAAAGTATTTATACAACGCAAATTAAATTTAAACCAAGATTATTTGTAAGATGTTTTTATTCTTTTAGACTAAATTGTTTCAACTCTGAATATACGTGTTTAAATTATAATCTTACTGATTTCGGAAATTTAAGTTATTTAAAATTGTAAACTACAACTATTTAATTATGCGAACAATGTTATATATTAGTATATATAAAATATCATTGTACATATTAAAGGCATTCTATAATACATTAAAATAAAGATTTTTTACAGAAATACATACTCTTCATCAGGGGTAGCCAACAGGTTGATCTCGAAACCAATTTTGGTCCATCGTCAGTGTATAAACATAATGTGCATTTCACGCCCCTTCTTCCCCTAGACTACGCCTATGATAACAAGTCGATCGCGACACACTTTTAAGAAAAAAGTAAATCTTATATACAGAAAAGTTGGCTACCCCTACTCTACATGATATCGAATATAATTAAAAATGTTGTAAGGACACTGACAAAGTCTTCATTTAGTAATAAATGTATGATTTTTAGTGACGATTCATATAGAGATTAAGTACTAAACATGTTCGTACATAGCCGCCATTATAGAGCAATTTCTAAAAAACATCACACCGACACCCGTTTTCAGATCAATAATTTAACTAATTGCGTTTTTTTAAATATTGCCCGGGGGGCGGCAGTTGGTCCCCAACCTCTCTTAAATGTTTCTAAACAAAAAACGTCTCCTTATATCTCTTCAACGCCGACCAGTGGGTGGTACCGACCCCGTTGAGAACTTCTATTATACAAATTACGAATTTTTAAGAGATTCTATTCATAAATTAATTGAATCAATCAAATGTATACCATTTCAAATAATCCAATACTACCAACACATAAAACATTGAAATATTAACAGAGTATTGAGTTAAAAATATCGTAATCTACGAAACGGGTCTTGCCTTTGTAAAAATCTAACAAGAGAAAAACACTAATATTACAGTACAATGACTCTTCACCCTAAGAATAAGCAGGAAAATTATTTTAACTGAATATCAAAGAAATACAAGGCACAATTAATAATATATTTTTAATACTTATCTCTCTTTGATACGAAATGTCTTAGAAATTGCACCATTTTCCGTTAAAAAGTTTCGCTCTCCTTTGTCACGTCCTTAAGTCGGGTCTTATGAAATATACTTCGCTCAAATACTCACATTGAATTAATTATAATTTTATGCACCACAGTAAAACCAGGGAGGCAGTTATTGCCGAAA
>JAPMAE010000946.1:4915-18160 GCA_036584705.1 Rhyacophila sp. 25_7 | reverse complement strand
TATTTAAATTATAAATATTCCTTCTATTTTTGTTCATATATGATCAAGAAACATAATACAGTATATTATGTTTAAAGATTAGAGAAGATGAAAATAACGACGTCAACTTTAGTATATTGTTTATGTTTTTAAATATTCAAATTAAATACGAAAATAACTTTTACGCATCTAGACAATTTTTACTTTATTTAATTTTTTTTAGATTAAATTTTCTCCAGAATAAGTTATATGTATTCATAATTTTAATAATTCTTTGACGGATTTTTTTAAAGTGTAATAATTGAATTTTTTGTTATCTATGAAATCAAAATTCGCAGCTCTCAGCTAACGAGTCGGAAAGTATGCTGACCTAAGATCGCGATTATTCCATGTAATAAAATTATTGTATAACAAACACATCATTATTTAAGATAGAAAGCACTTCACAAATAAATGCAACAATCAAGGGTGATTTTTTATTTTTTTATATTTATATTATATATATATATATTATTTAATATAGTTCTAGTCGGTTATCCAGTCTAATTGCTTACAGTTTTTAAATTTTAAATGAAATTTATAAAGTTTATATTGGAATAATGTGTTTCCAATTCAGTATTGGGGTTTGTGACCCTCTAAACAGCGATAATTATCAAAGCATTACGCTACGTATAATAGTATTCAGCGAAAGATTTTGGTGTAAATAGTTCCCATTTTGAAGTTATGCCACCTCGTATATGTCGATGACGTTATCATATTCGACAAGTCCGTTAAAAAAATTCAAGAGATCGTTGACAGGTTGCACACAAATTCATCTTGTGTTAGTTTGAAAATTAATGCAAAGAAAATAAATGTGACGCTTAAAATTGCTTGCCTTGATTCAGATTTACCCATGACTAACGTCGTTGGACAGTGTGTTGATAGCTTTAGATAATTGAGGATGCACATCACGGAAAATGGCACTTCGCAATGAGAGCTTACTATCCCAATAGAAGTTGCTGGATTAACCTTCAACTCCATACAAAATGTTTAGGACTCATAGCTGTACTCGGATAAAACTAAATGACGCCTTTTCAACTCTTGCATATTGACGATACTGTTCTATGGTAGTGAATTATGGCACTTTACGAAGTCTCAAAATAACTGTTTACTGGGGTTTGAAAACAGATGCCTGCGAAATATCCTAGGAATGCGATAGTATGACTACACGCGAAATGGGAAAATAATGAAACGGACCATGCAGCCTCTCAATATATCTAAGTGAAAACGTGGCGTTAGACTTGGCTTGGCCATGTGCTGAGAATGCCTGAATCGCATCTCAACCGGGCATGCGTATTTTTGAAGCCAACCGGGTTTCGTCATCCCGGGAAGCCGCCCAATGCTATACATAGGATGTATTCGGTAGAGTTACGGGATGCCAGAATAACATGACAAGATCCAAGAAAGGCCCCAGCAACAGGGACTCATGGAGGCGACATGCGGTGTCCATATGCTCCGATTAAGGGGCATGACGTGGATTAAGAAGAAGATCGCGGTTGAGTAGTGTGAGTTGATTGATGATTTTAATTTACTGTTCTTAAATTGATAATCATAATAAATATCTACTTATTATGATATTATTATCATATCTGTGTACATAAAAGAAGTTGAACAATATTATCAAACTGTAAACCGTTAGTAACTCTAGCCGGTTTCCATTTTTACTTGTCACAAGTCTTTGACAAGGGATTTGAATCGGATGATACGTCACTTAGGGCCATACTTAAGTGACTTTAATGAAGTGATGCATAACTTACGACCTTTTAAAGTTATAGTTTAAACTTTATGGAACCTCAAGATAGAAATTTTGCTTCAATTAAATTTTCAAATGGCGTTATATTATAATTTCTTCCAAATATAATCAAGTAATTGATAAAGATGAAGAACTTAAATAGTCGGTTTAACATTACATTTCAACGAAAACTATTATCATTGTTCAACTATTCAATTATGCAAAATGACTTAAATAATAAAGTAAAATTTTATCAAAAGTTTTTGATTTATAATAATATAAATGACAATAGGAATAACATAGTAATAATATATTAAAAATAAGTTACTATTAACATTTTTATACGATAAACGTTTGAAAAATATTTATAATATGTGTTTAAAAAATTTTTTAGCAGTTTAAAAAATATTTTTTTTCCATATTCAGTGAAAATAGCTAAATCAGAAAATTGAAACGTGTAAACTTTTCAACATTCATTTCGAAATCGTTCTCAGTGTTTTAATTTTTACAAATTTTGTAAATATCCATTTTTGTCTTCCATTATAGTTAGGTCAATATATTGTTGTTAAGATAAATAATTTTTTCAATTACTAAGTTTTTAATTTTTAGGTAAAATGAAAAAAAATGTTTGGTTCCATTAAATTGTAATAATTTATTGCGTGAATAAAATATATCCTTTGAGAAATGTTTGTATTTTCTGCGATGGAAAATGTTTTAAAATGTTTGTTCTGCAAAATACCCGCAAGATTTTAAGATTATCAATCTTCTTCAAGTTTTGAATAATGTTTTCTTTCGCGGAAACTTTTCTGTTTCGTATATTGAGCTATTTTGAAAACCACTTAAAGAGTTATGAATTAAAGAAAAAGCTTGCGCCACGGCTTTCGGCGCAATGGAAAACTCTTTTTAATTAAAAGATATAATAGTAAATATATATAGTATTTCAGATATATATAAATACATATATATATATATTAATATTATAATAATCTGAAGTGCTCTAAAAAGGTTTTAAATTAAATATATTCCCTTAGAATCACAGTTTCATTACACGTAATACATAATTAAATTAAGAAATTTATTACATCTTAATAAATAAACTTGGCATCATTTTTACATAAAATTTTTAAATATGCGATATTCATATTAAAAAAACATATTTTCCAGAGATTACTGACCTAGAAAAATAATCAGCAAATAGTCCTTGGCAGAATTTGTAAAAATTCACAATGTAAAATGTAATTCAAAGAATTATTTCTAGGCGGAAAAAATAACAAGTAGATAATATGTTTGTTGAGACATCTTATTTTAATAATTGATTTTTTAAAGTCTTATATTATAACTTTAAATAAATATGATTCCATTTATTTTGGAATGAATAATATTATAATTAAAAGTTAGTACTATTGTATATTCAAAAAGAAATAAATTTTGAATAAAAAAAAAACAGCGAGTTTACTTTAATGAAGCAAAAGAATATGTTCTAACTATTATTAATACGTACAGTTTTATTAAATATACGTTGACACTTGAAGTTTATGACAAATATGATGACATTTTCATATCATATTGTTCTGATTAACAAAAGCTTCATGCAATTGTTTCTTATTAGATACTCGTATTTGTGATATTTTATAATCACTTTAGTTAGCATATAAAACATCTAATTAGTATTTTTTTTCTTTTAATCATATCCGCTCCGAAGCAAAGCATATGAATCTCTACAAAGCGAAGATTGTTTTGTTAGTATAACAGTTGAGTAACAATAAATTATCAATTACCAGCTTCAACCATTTTGTTCCATGTCCTGGATTCAAATACACATGACAAAACCTGTAAAAATTTTACCAGCTACGGGAAATGAACCCTAAACTCTCGGTGTAAAAGTCGAATACACTATACACTCACTCACGATAGTGACATATTACTAATTAATTATATTAATAAAAAATCCTTATGACAAAAACTAAACACCACATTTATGAAAGTACCAATAAGTGGAACTTAATAATTTATTATTTTCATGTTACTCAAATAATTATACAATATATGTTATTATGTTTAACTATAATATCTAATGATTATTTACGATATGCGAATGATACATTATCTGCTTATTAAAAATTGTGATATATGCACATTAAAACATCAATTATTTTTTTCTGGGGTACCCGCCTAGCATGTGGGGGTCGCGGATTTAAGTTCCGAAGTAGGTTGTAATTTTTTCAAATGTTAATTCATTTATATTTCCAAGATATGAGCGCAAAATAATTGAGCTAAGTAATTAACTACTATTCGTAAAAAATAATTGTTAAAAAAAATCTCACATTGTGAAGATTCTATATGCCTCATCTAGGAACGTATATGGAAAAAACGAATTAAAAAAGTACTTCGATGAGCGCTTTTTTAGTTACCATTTTGCACAGCATCTACAAATTTCTCAGTTAAATGTTCATTAAGACATTGTGCAAATTGACCTTTATTTACTTTAACTATAAACCACGTGATGCAACTTAAGTACATTTTTGTCGAGAAAATTTACAATTTCAAAACTATATATTTTAAAATTATTTGAATATTTTTTAACACTTATTATACAAAAGTTCATCACTTGGTCATCATTTTTTATTATTTTCTTATTAAATTTGAATACGAAATCAAAAATCATTAAATTAATATGGTATATACTGATTATAATAAATTATCTAAATATAATTCAACACTTCTTTGTTTATTTCGTAGACTGCGTCAAACAAATATTTTAATGATGAAATAATACAGATTTTTATGCCTTTTCACACAGAATTTATTATTAATTTTGATTATCTCTTACAACATTAAAATGATTTTTATTTCTCAGCTATAGAGTTTTCTAGATAATTTCAAAAAATCTGTTTGTGTTTGTTTTCAAAATGGTAAGAAGACATAAATAATTTATCTTTTATTTATACAAAAATGTTTGTTTTAGGAATTATTAACGATTTGAAAAGTGTCTTTAGTCATAAATCATATTACGTGCATGTATTATATAAAAAAAAGAAACACCCAAGAAAATGTATAGTAAATTTTATACATTAATATATTTTATCTAAACAAAACTTTCAGCTTGAAGAGAATTAGAATATTTTAAAAATCATTTTATTTAAAATATTATATTAAATCTATTTTGACCTTTAAATATATATTCTAAATCAATGTATAAAAATAGATTTAATATAGTGCACAGTATTTTTTAAAAATACCGGCTATTGATAATACTAAGTGTCAATGGATGACAAAATATATATTTTATCAGACGTATTTCATTTATTTCAATGTTAAATATGATAGATGTTTTTTTTCTATAGCTTAGATCAAATATTAAAAAAAAAAAAAATGAACAATATTATAAATATGAAAATGCAACACATGTCATAACCATAATATTGTAAATACCATGAATGTGTCTAAAATGAATACACATCTTTGTTTAAAGATGCAAATAAGCGAACGAAAATAATCCTTAGATGTGGGATTAATGTCGAGCCGCGGCAGGTTGGGGTTTTGCCTGCCAGACATGATGGCAACACTGGTAACGCCAACAGGGTAGGCGTGAAATAATATTGCACACCAAACAATTTTCCATCAAAAATTATCAGAGTATTATTCGTATTATTAGTACTAGATTGTCATTTATGTATTGTTTTAATATAAAGATGTTAGAATTTTAGTAAAAAAATATAATAAACATACAACGAAATTTTCCTGACACCTTCACAATTAATTGAGGGGTGTGGTGTAGAGAGTTGATAACCCACGCTTAGGTAGAATTACATATTATTCAATTTTTAGCCTATTTATTGTCCATTTTACACTGTCTCATTCAATTTTTTCTTTTGAAAAATCCATGTCTCAAAAGTAATCTTAAATTAATAAAATAAAATTAATTAAGTAATTCTTCAAATCTTTAATAAACTTTCAACTGCGATTATTATAGAACTGTCTCATTGTGGGTTACCAACTTTTACTACACACTCTTTAATTATATAATATTACAAAAAATCCGGTTTGAACAAAAATAATTTTTATATATCGCCTCTGTAAGCTAAAGGACGAGCCAAAGATCGCACGCGTTCAAATTCCGTAGCTGGCAAAAATTGCAGAGATTTTTTAACTGTGCGTTTGAAACCTGGACCAAACCAGTTGAACAAATAACTGACAATAGTTACTTGTAAAAATCAGTTAAAATAACTTTCACATTGTGGAGATCCATGTGCTTCGTTTTAATGCGGATATCTTTAAAATAAATCTTTAATTGAACAATGTTTTTATCTTAAATAATAATCTATAAACGAATATTCATAATGTTTTTTTTCATTGACTTCCACAATATAACATTTAAATAATTTTCCAATAATATAATGTTCATTATATACATTATATTAGAAAACATAACGTTACAATGTTATAGAATAATAGTGTTCGAAGTAGATCCTTTGAAATTTTAATATTAATGTCATCAATCAATGCAACAAAAACTGCTTTTAAATCGCAGTGCTATAATAGAATTTGGCTTAAAAATATTATAATTACATAGTTTAAGATTTGACACATCAATATTTAGTGTTTCAAAAAGTTGTTATACTTTTATGTGTTATATTTTTAATACAAACAAAATAAACTATCAAGTTTAATATGTGAAGTATTTAAAACAATATTTAGAACTCTTTCAGAATGATAAAGTTCGTTTAGGTTAGACAAAAAGCAATAATTTAAAATTATTTGGCACATTCTATCATATGGACATACTTGTAGGTTACCAAAGTAGAATTTTCACTTAGAGTGTTATTGAATCATCTATTTTTTTTTATTTTATTTCTTATATTTTGATACATGACATATTTTAACCTAATCATGATCATATAATCACAGAACACATAATCATATTGGATCAAATAAAAAAAACAAGTTGTCACTGGCAGTTCATTTTTTAATAAAATATATTCAACACGTTACTATTAAACATATACATACACATAAAATCGAAACAACTAATGGTGAGAATATCAAAAAGAGTGAAACCACAGACAGGTTTTTTGCCAAAATCTCTAAAAGAACTTCTCTGGAATCGACCATTTTCGACCCTAATCGTTTTATTATTGATAGTTGTATATTTTACGCGACTTGGGCAAAAATATCACAATATGTATTTAAACCAATATGAATGCATACTGATAATTAAAAGACGATTAATTAAGCTGGTCAAAAACGTACTAAATAATATTATTCTGCAAGTTAGTACAATTATAGTGGGGTGAAATTTTCCGTTTTCCGTCAGGCTTTCGGGGTAGCACGTGCAAACGCTGTACACAGGAGGCGCGAATCGCTAAGCCCACTGGGACCGCATTGCGATCGCCGCAGGCTTTGCTGACATTCATAACTTTGTTAAATATTCCGTTTTGGTAGACTTATTCAAGACGCTTTATGCAGTGTGAAATTTTAAATTACTACCATTTATTAACGATATACGCTTACGTAATCACACTTATTTTTGCAGTTATACATTTTTTACTTAACAATGTTCATTTTGGAAGGTGTTATTTTGCAGAATATTAAGATGGAAAATGTATAAGGACTCCAGAAATATAATGAAAATGGAGTAATATCAAGCAAAAATATCAATCCAAAAATACTATTTAAATGAAATCATTTAAGTAATGTTTTACATATTAGAATAGGATCAAAAATTTAAAATCAATCAAAGTTCATCATTCTTTAGCCTCTTATATAATCCAAAGTAAAGATAAGACGTTGGAGTTAACTTGGCCAAGTGCTAGGAATGTTTGAATAACATCTTAACCGGGCAGGCATCTTCGTCAACCCAACCAAGAACGTAGTCGGCGAAGTTATGGGATACCGGCATGACATGGGAGGATGCAAGTAGACTGGTCAGTAACAGAAGCTCATGGAAGCAACATGTGATATCCATATGATTTGTTTAAGGGGTGTGACATGGTTTAAGAATGTAAATAAAATATTATTTAATATCTGCAAGTTTTTTTTTACAAATATAACTCATTTTTCGTAAAACATAAACATCAATAACTATTTGTAAATGTATTTTCGTTTAAAGTTATATTTTACTTTTAAATATCTGGGTTTTCTCAAAAATAATTTTGTCTTAAAAAAATTATGTATATATCCATCCGTAAATTAATAATTTACATGTTATCATAAAATATTTTATGATTTTTGGTAAGTCAGTGAACAGCGCATCCTACTAGTAATTTAAAAATCACAAGTTTCAATCATGTAGCTAGTCGTAAAAAAATACAAACTTTTATTCATTTTTGTATTTGTAAAAAAAAATTGACCTTAATATAATTATAATTAACAAATATAACTATAAGAAAACTTATTAGAAAATGTTAATACAGTGAAAAATTTATATATTCCGTCTCAGAATGGTTATAATACAAAAACGTGTTCTTGTAATATTACTAGTAAAACTAGTAAAAAGGTAAATCTCATTTTTATTCATAATACATTCCTATCATTAATATTTTTTTATGATATTTAAATAATAAAGCAGTTTTTGACTATTTTGACAAAATTTCATTGAGTTTTGAGACAAAAAAATCAATTTATTTAATGGACCCATGCTAAATATCTTTATACTCATTTGATAGTTATTTTTACTTCTCATTCTATAATTTACAGTAAAAAAATATTTAGAAATAGTATCGAATATGGGCATTGATAAACTATTATATTTTGATGTAGTTTTTTCAAACCATAGATAAGAATTTTTGATAAATCATTTAATGTGAAAAAAATCTCATATTTTCACTGCCCCACTGTATGCAGTATTATTTTATTATGCAAATAAAATGTCAGTTAAGTAGTTTTGTTATCCTAGTATGGTTTCCACTATAATCCCATTACGTACATAATTATTAATTGTAGGCGCAAGTGTGTTTCATTTATTACTTGCAATGTCTCTAATCAAAACGTTTATGGGTTCGATTAATTTAAGGATACTGCGATCACAGCGTGTTAATATAATCGCCCCTCTATCCCAGGGGTAACATGCCACGTGACTCCGAATCGCGGCGTTAATTAAAATTTGTTTGCTTTACGGCTCGACGTATTTGCGTTTCCTCTTAACGGACCTTATGAAGTAACAGTAGTCGCAAAATGTTCAGATGCATTTGCCTTCGGAATAAAGCAGTTTTAATTGGAAAATCTTACTGTCTTGAATTATTTTTACTGGTTTATGTCTTATAAGTTGTACACTTATTACTATATTATTTCTATAATCATTAAATTAAACTGAAATAAAGTACATATCATAAATATAACCTAGATATTCATGTAAATACACGATATCTTTAGAACAACTATTAAAGTGTTTAAATACAATTATGTATATGTTTTAATATAATATTATAAATCATTTGCCAAAGTTTTAAATAATAATTTAAAACCCGTTGATCTTGTTTGTTTACTAAAAAAAAGTATTTATAAAATTCATTTTCTTTAATGCTAATTCTTAGTGAAAAGTCATTGTATGGAAAAAAATAACAAAACTTTTGAACATTTTTCAACAAAAATATTTTAAACAATTTCATGATCTGTTTCATCTGTTTTTCAGTTGTATCACAAATTAAAAACGCAACTAGTTTTGAAATTAAGAAAATATATATTTGTGGATATGAAATATATTAAAAAAAACTGTTATTTCAATAAAGTATTAAATTATTTCGTTTTGACTGTTTGCTATAAAAAGAACTTTAGTATTTTTTAAATTATTTTATATTAATCTTAATACATTCAACTTAATACGTTTAATCGTAATAGGGAGTGAATCTTTCACTTTAAATAGTAAAAATATGTCACAAAATAGGTTTCAATAATAAAAAATAACTATAATGAATATTCAATTTAGAATAGTAACACAGTGTTCATACTTAATCCTACAAAATATTATTTAAGACCACCTACAAAGTCATGTTAATTTATTATATAAAATTGTACCACACGATAACAATTTTTAAAATGCGTTTTTTGGCAATGGTGATGTATAAAAACTGTATCATTATTCGAATATATCAACTTTCTACCAAGAATTAATTGTATATATGGGGCGTGTATTTCCAAAGTGAACATATTCCAATTCAAAGAAAATGTTTTAAATATCAAAAAACTGTTTATGGTGTCGATATTACATATTTTTTTGTTATATCTATTTATAATGTAAAATACAATTTGCAATGTATATAACAAAAAAAAAATATGTAATACCGACACCGTAAACAGTTTTTTCGCATCTGCCACAAACTTTTTGATGTGGCATAAGTTCACTTTGGAAATACACCCCTCATATAATAATTCCCAATTCTTAACTATGATTACTGAATAAATATATTTTTATCAATATTTTTGTAAGTCGTAAATATTTGTTTGTATTATATAAAATTATTAATGTAATATCAATTATTTGTAGGTAAAAAAGACATACAAAGATTTTCCAAATATTTTTCAAAAATAACTTGCATTACAATTTAAAAAATATATCAAGTAAGTCGATAATCAATAAAAATTCACTGTTATCTTAAGTAACATTTTAAAGTGGAGGCATTTAATTAAGTGATTTAATTTTTCTACAGTCGACAAAAAATGTTCTGTTTTAGGAAAGATGTTCGCTAAAAATAGCACGAATTAGAGATAAAAATGTTCACTTCATTAAATGAATTAAAGATTTTTGTAAAAAAATAATATTATAATAAAGCTGAATTTTGTTATTCTGCTATTACTGGATTATTTTTATAATACAATTACAATTATTTAATTATAGTAATGAAATGTTTTTAACTCGTGAATAATATATATTTAGGTCTTCAAATATAAGTTTACTAACAGATCAAAATTTATTCTTTTGTCAGAAGCTCAACTAATCCAGAATGTAAAAGTATAGATACAATTACAGAAATTACAAGCAGCAAAATAAACATGCAAGAACCTTCCGTTTTATGAGTTACATCTCATACATAATTAAATATCACACTTCAATGTGATTCAAATAAATTAACTAAACTTGCAACATTGAAAAATGTACTTCCAAAACTGCTATATTTTGTAGAGTTAGCATAGAATATACATACTTTGTATTTCATCGCATATATATAAATGTTTTTTTTTTCAAATAATTAATCAAACTTCTCATATCAAAAAGTATTTTTTGTACATTATTTTGTGTATATTAATCTATTGTAGTGTATGTAACACCGATATAAAATTGTATTATATAAATATATATATATATAGTAAGTTAAATTTAATAAATATAAAAGTATTATTAATATGTAACACAGTCGATGCATGTTATATTATAATACTCAAACTATTTACTATCATTCTAATATTTTGTGTAAGTTGAAAAACAATATTAAAATAAATATATCATGAATAAAAAAATGTTTATTTAACTTTAGTATTATATATCAACAGTCTTTAGGCAAAAAGGTTTAACCCTCAGTTTTTTGAAAACCACTATTATTTGAGAATCACAATTTACACAACTAAATACACTTTCTGTCAAAAAGAATCAAGCCGAAATTATCAAATTATTATCGAAATTTAGGTTTATATTTTGAAAAAAGAACGAGCTACTAAGTTTACATGGAATGAAAAAAAGCATCAATCATCAATTTTAATGATTTTCCTTCAATGACTTTTTTAATTATCAGATCGGAAAAATAGAAAACCAATTTATTATTAATTGTGCATTTCAAGTTTGTGGTAATGTGACTTTAACTAAAAATCGTAAAAAACCGTTTTTTGTGCCTCTAGTATATTTTTTCTGTTAGGATTAATCTCTTTTATCTAAACACGGTTGATATGCTATAGAATAATTAGACCAATATACGAGTATATGTAACGTCGAAAGAAAACGTTAAAAGTTTGTAACATTAAACTTTTATAAATGTCAAAATCCATAACTCGATTTTGCCCTGCAGATATAAATATAGAAAAATTAGTTATTAATTGCTATTTATTAAAAATAAATATTTGAAATTTCTTTTAGTAGTACATAAAAAGTATGTACAATTAAGTTAAATAAAATTTTAAAGCTTTGGCGAAATTTTTATAAAATTATTAATAATATATTTATACGATTTTCAATCCGAGTTCGAGTCAATCTTATAAAAAAATACGCATATATTAAATTATTTCTAAAAAAATAATAAAAAAACTGGTTCAATTAAGACAAATATGATATTATTTGAATAAAGTTTATTTAGGATTTGAAAACGTTAGGTGTTGTTTATGATTTTGTTATAAAATATATACGCGTTGATGTGGATAGTAACGTATTTATTTTTCGTTGGAAATCAAAGTAAAAATAAATCAAGCAACATATTGGGAAACAAATTATTTACAAAAAACATTATTTTTATTCAAAATTCTATCAGCTCTATTTGTAGTTATATTTTTATATGTACTATAACAATATATAAAGATACATGGGGTATATTACTTATCTAGTGCAATAATCAGTTTTTACAAATTTTCATCATTTTATTTTTCATTTTTCATACAAATGAATATAGTTGTGGCATTGCAGGTTTGTTGTATAGATAAAAAGTAGATTTTGTAATAGCCCTTAGATAAGACTATGAAAACAATTATGGTTTTAAAACATCTATTGGTTAAAAAATAGGTTGTTTATAAACTAGTGGATGTCATATCCGTCTAGCAAGTGAGGATTGCAAGTTCCAGTCCCGTCGCTAGTCTCAAGTTTTTTCCAATTATTTATTCATTGGTATTTGGAGCTTGGATATAAACCCAACATCGTTAAGCTATCGTAAGCATCGTTAGCATCGTTAGCTCTATTACTCGTGAACACAACTGAAACTATTCACACTGCAAATATTTTACAATATGCTCTATCTTGGAATGGATATGGAAAAATAAAAGTTAAAAAACCAACTTAAAATACAAAAATAAAATTATCATCTAACCTTGTGATTTTCAACCTTTTCATACTCGTGGACCGGAAAACTATCGACTAAAATAAAAACTTAAACTAAGCATATCGATAGAAATTACCGTACATCAGTTATCTTATCCACACAATATCACCTTTCTTCATTAGGTAGATTTAAAAGTATATTTTTTTCGTCATTTATACGCTCAAAAGATTGAAAACTGTCGTTGAAAAAAAGCCGATATTGAATATAGCCACTGCCAATGTTTAATTTATTTAATTTTTCACGGGTCAGAAAAAAATTTTCGCTGACCTGCACCGGTCTACGGATCACTAATTTAAAAATACTGGTCTATCCCACAGTTTCGCGAAGTGGTATATATGAACCCCCAGGAGTTTATTGTGGCTTGCTGGGGGTTCATGGCAGCGAGAAAAAATTTGAGGCTCCACGAGATTCAAAAAAGAGTAGACGTGAGTGTACTTCTATTTGAATCCTATGGAAAATTCATTATTCAGCAGGCAGGAGATC
>JAPMAE010000944.1:11939-22210 GCA_036584705.1 Rhyacophila sp. 25_7 | reverse complement strand
ATATATGCAAAGAGTATAGTTTCAAAAAAAGTCTAGTTTGTATAGCACTATTATATATTGAAGTTTGGATGATAGCTTATCTATGGTAAACAAATTTTCGTTCACAGATTGAATCGGGGGTTACCCGATACCAAAATGGGTCTGATCTCCGCCCTAGCAAAATGGTAATCAGTATTTGTTAAGCAGACATTTCTACACAATAAAATATTCAAAAGTAGAAAATGATAAAACCGTTACAATAATAAAAGGAAATTGGTTCACTTTCGCCTCATGCATTATGCATAAAACACATTTGAAAGCAATCCTATCCCTTAACGGAACATAAAAAAGAAATCATGACTTGTGAAGAAATCTTCTGTTTTTCACAGAAAATCGTAAAAGAAAGATCAAAATTACCGAAAATGTTTTTTTACAACGAAACTTATAAATCTTTCTCAGTTATTCTTGTCAAACTAACAATACAACAGATTTTTTCATATTGTAAAGAATTTAATGTATAACATTGAAGTACTATATGTATTTATTTATGTCAGTTGCATTTTAAGGACAAGCGACAAATTAACAAATGTAAATATTTAAAATTTATTAGAAATAAACATTTTAACTAACAATATTAGTTGTACTAGAAGATTCAAGACCCATTACTAATGTTTTGGTTTGCTATTATGAATATTTCTTTGATCTGAACGGAGTTCTCTAACATTATAATTGAAGTATGTATAAGTATGTAATTATAATTTTTGATTCATTTTAAATTCTTGCATTTAAAATGGTGGAAAGCTTTCATTGAAACATTTTTGCTCTCATTAATGTTGTATGAGTATCATGAAAAAAGTTTTGTAACAGTTATTACAAAAAATATTTGCAATATTTATGATAATAAATTACCATTGAATGTACTCATAAATGAAAAAATGTTGTTATGAAGACCCATAATATTGAATGATTTAATTTTATAGGTAGACATCGAGTTTAGTCTACAATTAACAATTCGAGAACTATCTAATAGACTTCAGTTCTTGCGGTAAACAGCACAAAAATATATTTAAAAAATGGAAAGGTCTAGAAGAAAATGTGTTAGAATAGTGCATATTAAAGGAAAACAACGCGGTTCAGATAAACATGTGTCAAAACATCGCTCAAGATGAAGTTCTCTGTGGATCGTTTTTTAAGTTGAATTATCACAGATAACAAAAATGGACGGTACTCAATGATAAAAAAAGAACTCAATAAACAATGGTTGCAACCGTAATTAAAAAATCATACTAACTTGTAAGCGCAGTTTAACTATTTAAAAAATATTACGAGATTAAAAAGGGTATTATGATATGTTAAATACAAGGGTAACTATTTATTTTAATCTCTGATGCGACAAACTGAATCGTGAAAAACATAACTTAATTAAAAAATGGCCAAAAATTTTGAATATATGACAAATAATTCTTCAATACGATAGACTTCATGTAGCAAAAAATACAAACGAGAAAACTATCAGTTATTTCAGTTACTGGAACATTTAAAAAAAAAAAGACTTAGAGATGCCAACCCAATAAAAATTACTCTTAAACAAATGTTTTCTTCTAAAAACTACATCTTTTATAAATCAAAATATTATATATAACAAGGTATCAAGAAACTTAATAAAAACTGCATTAGATAATAAAGTACAAGGTTATACAACTTTTATTCTTTTATGTATCAAAAGTATGCCGAAATTAGCGGGCTGTTTCTTATATTTATATAAATATACATTCGTAATAGATGTAACAAGTAATTTTTAAAAAATCCACAGTAATTAGAGTTGATTTAGAATGTTTTATACATATATTTTATTATTCATACATTTTTCCAGAGAATATATTAATTTATATTAAAAAACTCTAATATATATTATATTGTAATGTTAATTGTAGTATAATTAAAACATGAAAATAATTAGTTAGGTTCATTTCACAACGAAAACGATTATATTCCTTAAATAAGATTTTATGACGGAGTTGATATATTTCGCATTCACGTTATTAAATTAAATAATAATTTCTCGTTACATATTTGACGTTGTCAAACAGAATTTTGGAAGGATTTTCAAAATGTCAACGCAGTGTCAGAAACAAAGTTTTCCCGGCATTTAAATGTACGATACGATACGGGGAATGAACTATAAGATTGGTAACCCGGAAGGATGTAACTGACATTTACTTGATTTGATTGTGGAAATACTAAATATTATGTTTTGTGGTAGACTCTTTCATATAATACAAGAAGGTTTAAAATAAAAATACGTATAATATATTTACAAAAAACCATTTTTTTTACCACTCATATCTTTGAAGCTTTCTGGAAACAAAAATATTACTTAAAATACAATAAAAATATGATTTTTATACATATTTCGAAAAACTAAATTTTAAAGAATTCAAGACTGAAGTTTTGTATCACAACATTGATAAAATATGATTTTACTCATGTATGTGGAAATAAAGACGTGCAAAGTATAAATTAGTTGCCCTCATAGATAAATGGGTTTGCTCATCTGACTAACTGACCACGAATCATGGGTTAAAACCCCGTAGCTATCAACAATTTTCCAGTTTAATGCATGTGAATTTGAAAATAAACTATGGATCAAACTGCTTAAACTAATAACTGACAATTATTGGTTGTAAATAAATATATAAAAACAATTTCCAAAGTATAGAGTTCTTTTTTACAAAATCAATTTAGTAGAATTATTAACAACTGTCTTATTGTAATTCCATTATCGGATAATAATATAGGTTTTGAAGAACCACCACTATATTCGCCAGTACACGCAATTGTGATTATGCGCAGTCACCTTTCTGACACTTTCAGCGTATGTAGCGGAGCCCATCGGAGTCTAATTTCGAACACGATTAATCAGTTTGGGAGTATGTACAAAATTGTTCTCCTTAAATTGCTGCAAACATTGAAAAAGCATTAAAATTGGCACTGGTAGACACCATATCCGCATACCCTATTGAAACGGTGTGAGGATTCTTATTTTTTTTACTACTATGCTCATATAAGACGTATATTATCTAATAAATATCATTGTATGAGAATGGATTGTACTTTAATTTAATTTGTTGATTTAATTGATTTAATATATTATTTTAATGTAAATGGTAATTAAGCAGATTTTAATGTCGTTTTGAAATCTTTTATACAAAGAGAAAACTATTTTAGTTAAATACTGTATAATCATATATTATAAAACATTTCAAAATATTTTCTTATGGAAAAAACATTGGTGATTGACAGTAAAAACAAAATAAAAGAATACAAAAAATACGATAAATCTTGTGATAATTAAAATTTTCAAACAAGATTTTAATATATATTATATTTCTAAACATTTTACTCATTAACCAATATTTTCCTTAGAAAGTGTATTATCATATATTTTTGTTGAAATATATTACTAAATATTTTCTCAAATAATACAGTAAATCGTAATTAATTGAATGATATAAACAACTTTATTTGATAAATAAATTAATGATTTACAAAACCTTTTTTTTATAGTAATTTTAATCGATTATATTGTGCGTAGTCTTCTATTATGGCAAAGCACAACTGTCATTTTAAAATGAAAATACTCTTTATGAACTTTAGTTGATAAGAATACGACAGAACTTAAATTTTTATGACTGATTTGATCATAAAACGTGTCTATAAAATAGGAATAAAGAGGTGAGAAGAATAATGATGTTCGATTCATAGCTTTTTTTATCGAGTATGGTTACTCGTCTAAATTAAATAGAAAAGAGCTTTCTTTCATCAATATATTCCTGATTCTATATAACGTAATTGAATGATTTCATAACATCGCATTTTTTGTGCTGTCGAGTTAATAAAGATACAAAATCATATCGAAGAAAAATATTTCTCAATAACGTAATTATGACAGTACCACGTTTACTTCAATAAGCATACTTGTTTTATTATTGGTGATATTAAATGCACAAAAAATATTTATCACCTTATCGACTGAAAATAAAATTCTGGGTCTATAATGTGACCGTAAAATCTATAGTTACAAGTATTCGAAAATTAAATACATGGACGAGATAAATAAAACCAAAGGATTCGCATCCGTACTAATATGCTGAGCTTCGCGAGAAATTTAGTATGAGAATTCAATGGAGTTATATTGCAAATTGGAGCTATGATCTATTTATATCCATGGCTGACTACCACAACCTCCTTCCAATTCTCCTTGTTTCTATTTCTCTCTCTCTCTCTTCAGTTATTTAAACTCAACATGTTTACATCTTTTGTTACGTTATCAAGCCATCGTATTCCGAGACAACGTACGAGTCCAGTCACTACTAGAATATCTTCAAATACTTTCATGAGAGTTTTAGATTTATTGCATTATACAACATGTTCCAACTATATGAGTCTTCTTGCTTTCAAAACATTTAATATGTTGGAGTTAAGCTTGTAGAGCTTATTATCAGTAATTATAAATCTTATTATGATTCTTTTAAACAGCATTGTCACCCTCATTAGGCTAGTAGATAGCGCATATTCCTAGCAAGCGTGGGTCACGCGTTTAAATCCCGTGCTGCTTGCAAACATTATCAAATATTTATTCATTTGTATTGTAGCCAGGACACGAAACCGAAATGGTTGAATTAATAATTGACCACTATTGCGCGTAAAAAAATACAAAACAATCTACACACTGTAATGATCAATTGGCTTCGTTTCGGAGTAAATATAGTTAAAAGACAAAAATACCATTAGCGCAGTAGCTAATCGACATATTCTTAGTTTATTAGTTAGAATCGTAGGTTCTACCTAAATAGTTTAATATTTTGCTTATTTGTATTTTTTAGCTAGGATATAAAATATAGATAGTTGAGCTAATAAAAAAATCGTTACATTATAAGATTCACATATGATCTATTTGGAATACATATGAAAATAAAAAAAACTTCGTTACTATGATTCATAAAAACATAATTATTATAACTTTATTTATAAATGCAACGAAATTGTCTGATTTATTTGTTCAAATAGGGCTTAAATTACTTTATAAAATTATAAGACTATCACTCGCTCAAAACGTTTACCGCTGCCTTCAGTTCGCACTGGGGGGACAAAAAAACACCGCAGCGTCGAGATAATTAATTATGGTATACGCAAGTGCTAATTACTAAGGCCTGCTTAAATATTACACCGAAAGTTTTGGCCTTGCCGTAATATGCTGTCCCGAACAGCTTTCGCGAAGCGTTAAACAAGGAAAACGAAATCTGTGAAAAAATTTAAGTGCCATTTAACATGGAGGCGTGGTTGCTCTCAATTAAGTGGAAAAATATTTTGCCTTTCATTTAAAACTTTCAATGAAAATACCCTTTTTCTTATAATTTAATTATTTTCCCGAATTATTTAAGATTCGTAAGTGGTTCAATTGGACTCAAAGAACGTATTTTGTATGTGTAAGCCAAAGATAAAAAAATATTTGTAGAATGTCCAGAATGATCTTTGAATATGGATCCAAAAGTTGAATACTGCATTTCAGTATTTCAATTAAAACTTTAAATTAACTCTACTCAATGAATAAACCCTGCCATCTCTATGAAATTTGTTAAATTTATAAAAAAGAATTTCTATTGATATTTTAACAGTTATGTATTAGATTTAATATTGGGCATTTATAACATAATTTATACATTTAAAAAATAATACACTGTGTATGTTGATAAATTAAATTACAGCAAATGTAAATATATTTGACCAAACTATTTTCATTAATATAAATAGAAACGTAAAAGTGTAAAATAAAAAATATATATTTTGAAATCAATTCCTATCACACAATTTTAGATTTTTTTTATATGAAGCACCTAGTAATAAAAAGTGATAAACGCACATTTATTAGAAAGTATAAATCTTACACTATAAGAAATCAATTATTTTATTGTGTTATTATCGTACAAGGTGAATATATTTAACATCACATCATTACGTGAAGGGTATACAAAATGCCAGAACATGAAATATATGAGAGAGCAAAAAAGTTTTTAGTTTTATGTTATGATTTGGTAGGGACTTTTGTCTTTAATAAACTTAATTAATAACTTATACTCATAGTTGATAACTAATTTTTTTCATATTTTTAACATGCATTTGTATAGTTTTTGGGTATAGATATTATCAGAAATGTAAATTATACATAAATATATACAAACATAAAAGTAAATCTAAAATCAAAAGTTTCAATATGTACTGAAAATAAATACACTTTTTTCTCATGTCGGCGGATTGATTAAAAAGCCCGCATTGTACATTTAAAAAAATCTGGCTATATTTTTTCACAGAATAAAAATCCATGCCATTTTCACGAATTTGAATTTACTCGTAGAAAATCTGAATCATTTTTTTTTGAATAAAAAAATATTTCAACGGTTGAATTCGGAGCTAAATAAACCAAACAGGTATATAAAATTTCAAATATAATGTACCCGATGAAAAAACATGTCGATAAAAATAAAATTCTATGTCTCATATCAGAGAATCTAAAACAGACATATGTGTGTTTCCATTTTGACAAAATTATAAAATAAAAGCGTTAAACCTATATTGTATTAACAGCATTAATATGCTTGAATTATAATGTACTTGTAGTTGTGAGAAACTTCTGTTTATAGTATTGAAAAATATTACACGCTACTAATTTGGTATTAGTAACAATTGTATTTCTACTCGAATTGATACAAAAATAGGCAAACTGTGATATTTTTTTTCATAGTTTTACAACGAGTTATTAGAATAACTTAAATAAATATTAATGGTAACTTATCGAGCAGTTTTTTATGCAGTCAAATAAATTTAGTGTATTTTTTGCTTAAGATTGATTTACTTACAAATATTGAACTTATAACTCAAGTGTCAATATTACATTAGGGGTATATCTTTTACGTTTAAAGTTACAAAATTCAATAATATTGAATATTTTATTTTGCCACAATACAGCCTAGATACATACGTAACAAAAACACATAGTTGACAATTCATAAGAATATAAAGAAAAGACGATCCAATCTAAACAATAAAGTATTTTCTTCTTTGAGAGTTCTATATCTTTGGCAGTTATGTCGAAAAAAATGACTAAAATAAATAAAAGAAAAATACGTGTTTATCAACAATAATTAATAGTCAAAAAATTTCGATTAATTATTGAAACTACAGTAATTTTTTTAGTTTTCACCCAAGGTCACATAATATTTGTTATTTTAGGAGATATATAAGTATTTTTAATGTATTTTTTTAAAACAAAAGTGTAACATTTTCATTTACAAATTCAATTAGATATCGACGAGAAAATTGTTGTTAGCTATTAGCCTATATTGTCAGTAAGCAGCTGTTAATTTGATACAACTCATGTATTTAAGAAAATGAAACTGTTCCTTATATAATATAATATAATGTGTTATCCTAAAATAATCAAATATCACATTAATGGTCGGTCATTTTACAGTTATATAATAACGAAATCAAGCAATGGAGAAATAATAATAATCACATTTATTTGACTCAACAAATTTGTTAAGAGAAATGAAGTTTTAATACGAATCATGTATTATAAAAATATTTCCAACTATACCAAACCCTTTTTTAAAACGTATTTACGTAAAATCACAAATACTATATTTATAAAAAAATCGATTAACAAGCTACCTGTTTCTTATTGAATATATTTTTAATATTGTTAAATATCATGATTTTAAAGCATTGCAGCCATTTTATGTAGATAAAATGTGACATATTTTGTTTTCAATGAAATTTTCATAATAAATTTCTAGATATTTTTATTATGAAAATAGATGAACTGATTTTTATAGAATATAAAATGACAAGTTTTATAAAGTATTTATAATGAATACGCTTTTTTGAATTCACTGGTTTTTGAGTAATTACGATTAACTGAAAAATTATTTCCAATCTTATTTGCAAATGTCTCAGACCAAGTTACAAGCTTTTCAAGCAAAATAATTCGGAGTTTAAACTATTCACCACACAAAAATATCTGAATAGACTTAACTGTTTTTGATTTTGTTTGTAAATATTTTAGAAAATGAAAATTGTGTGAAAATTTCAAGATAAAAAAATTTTATCCAAGAAAGTACGCATAGATAAAAGAAAAAATAGACAACTTACATTTAAATTAAGTGAAACTTTTCTGTTATGAACAATAAGTGTATAATATTGAGTTGATAGCAAAAACATTTTAAATGTACTGCATTATTGTTTTAATTTAATGCGGTTCGTAAAAATCATGAAGCGAAAACGATTATTATGCAAAAACCTTTTCATCAAAAGTTTTTCATTCATCTCATAATGACGCAATTAACGTATAAAAAACACAGAAAAAAGAGCGAGTACAATACACCCTTGTTTACACAGAATGGTCAAAGATATTTGAGCAAGGAAGACAAAAATACACAAAAGCTGAACGGTCTTTTACCGCCCCGTATGTTCTCACCCTATCTCCATTCTGTCGATTCAGACGCGTTTGCGTTTTACCCAGTGTCATTTGAATTTTGGTCTATTTTTAAGCAGTATAATCAAATTTTTAATAAAATGAATTACAACATAAAAAACATGATATTGATATTTCCTCAATAACTTTGCTAAGATGTTTGCAAAAGATACTTTTATGTTAATCTTTTGAATATTAAATAGTGCATATTACATGCATCTTAAAATATTTATACACGTAAAAATATTTTATATTCTGTTTTTTTCATACACGTTAATATGCTTTATTTTTATGAAATATTGAGAAAAAATAAAGCAACATAACAGTGTGAAATAAGTATGTGTAAAAAAAACAAAATCATATTGCTAAATACTTAAAACAATGACAATTTACATATTGTATTTCTTTCTTGAATTTAATCCTTTATCACCCTTGTAGGTGAGTGAATTGCGCGTCCCATTTATGTGCTATAACTTGCAAGTTTGAATTCCGTAGATGAAAAACATTGCACAGCTTTTTTCATGTGTTTTTAAAACCAGGGCGTAGACTGAATTGGTTAAGCTAATTAGTGATAATTATTAGTAATAAAAATCTGTATATACAATCTTCATATATTAAAAACTTATATGCTCTGTTTGAATATGGATATGGTTAAAAGAAAAAAATAATTTACATTTGTAACATTCAAAATGTTGTCTGAAAAAATGATACATATTTTTACAGTAATATAACATTTTATTTGTTATATTGAAGTAAATAATATGTTTTTAGTAAGATTTATGCTACAAAAAAACAAGTGGCTGGGTATTCAGTATATTAAGTCAGGAAAAAATATGTTTAGAAAAGTTTCTTTAATGATACATTGAATAAAACATAAAAAAAGTTGTATATGTTCTTTCAATACAAAAATAAAAAATTAAATTGTATATATTAGGGAATAGTAGTAAATTGTATTATTATAACAATACTATTTTTTTGTTATACCTGTTATCAGATATATGATGATGATGCATTGGAACCCCGACTACTTCTTATAAATTCCAATATAATTACCTTTGTATTACATTTATACGAGTATATACATATAGAGAATATTAAAAATCTTTATTATAATCTCTAGCGTACAAAATATTTGACGCAGTGCCATAGTAGAAGTAAAAGCTGTAGTAATAAGTAAAGAAATATTTGAAACGGTAAAAATCTGACCGCATTGAGCCTATCGGTCGTAAAAGTTTACAATCTGAACAAATTTATAGAGAGTAGTAACCGGATTTCCATAACAAGACAGTAAAGCCCCTGTAAATGTAGGATGCACTTAGTTATTTTTTAATACTAAACGAGTAAAAACTTTTTTTTTAAAAGAAGCATTTCACGTTGAAATGGGATCTTACACCACAGCAAAGCATATTGTGGTATTTTTGTGAACGACAGATTTTTTTTTTCAAATTTATCATATATTTATTGTGCAATGTGTCGACAAGAAACGAGATTATAATATAATGATTTATTACAACATAATGTTTCAAATAAATCATTAATTGATTCCCACGATAAAAAAGATACAAAAAATCTGAAATAAGGGTTATATTAGTGATGTATAGTAAATTTAACAATTAGAACTTATTGGGTTTCATTTTAATGAAAAATATCTAATCGTTTTATTTAATTTTGTATAACACACTCAATTTTATTTGTATCAATGTGGAGTTTATCCATTAACGTTTTTAAGAAAAAAAGATTGTGGATCACGTTGAGTGTG
>JAPMAE010000942.1:10956-22221 GCA_036584705.1 Rhyacophila sp. 25_7 | reverse complement strand
ATACAAAATAAATTATTAAATAAAAAAAAAAAATAAACAATAAAATATCCAAATCCTGAAAAAATACAAACTAGTTGAAACAAAAAAAAATCATGTTTAAGCTATAATAACATATTAACCTCTTCAGGAGTGAGTTTGTTTAAATTACGGTTGCACAATTGGGTGAAAGATTTTTCATAAATTTAGCTTTAAATTTTGAATTTCATTAAACGTATGCAATACTATTGTTGTATGATCTTTATTTGATGTATACATAATATATTTGACTATTTTGTTTCTTGGTGTTTGACGTACCTATACTCGTACGCGTATACTTCTTCAAAGCAAGTGGACGCATATGCGCATCTATACTTCTGGACAACTTACATACTTTTTAGTAGTAAGATGAACCAAATAATAAACGATATCACACCAATTGTTGATAATATAATAATTAAATATCGTTTCATAAGAGATGTCAGGTACAATATACAAATTCATTTTCTTTTTTTATTATATGTGTCTATTTTTATAAGATACTAATATTTTTTTCTGCATAATTTCATTGTATATCTGATATTTACTTAAATATGACATACTCGTACATAATTTTTAAGAAGAATTAATTATTATAAGCCCATGTTTGAATGTTAATAATAAAAGCGCTATGTTAAAAAATATAGTGTTTTACAAAAATAAGCAGAAAATGTATACAATGTAAATAAAAGCAAACTTACTTGTAAAAAATGTGGTCATTTTATATAAAACTGATCCTTTTAATTTAAACATAAATATATTAGATGTTTTATAATTAAAAACTGTTTTTCACACTGCAATTTATTTATATATTTAACATCTAAATAAAACAGTTTAAAAAATAACAACAAAAATTTGTGTAACATATTTTGTATATATTACAGCGAATACAGCACACATAAAGCACGATTTTATTAGCTAAATTTACTTGTTGAAATAATCACAAAAATAACAGTATTGTGTCTATTGCGGATAACTGTGACTGAATGGTGTACTGCAATAAGCTTTACGAATAATTTTGATTGTGTTCCCCAATGCGATGTGTATTTAGGTTGGCATATAAAAGAGGGAAACTACCCCGTATTCTTATATTTTGTAAAGGCCAACCAAAACACTACTCTATTTGCAGACTGAATATAACTGGAGCCACCCCACAAATTAAAATTTAGAAGGGTAAATATTTTATGCCTTTGAGCTGGACAGTATTATATATAGGCACAATTGGAATACACACTTTGATTTTATTCGGTATATAGTAGTAAGTATATATGACAATTGTAATGTTTTTTGATATTGATTATCTATGTAGTAGTCTGTTTTGTATTTCCATGCAGGCTACAATGAGTTCGAAGTTTAATAAACTCAGTAACGTAGAGATGTATTGAATACAAATGCATAATATTTTACTGAACATTTTTATGGTTATTATACAAATAAAGACAAAAAGACAGCATTAAATCTACAGATGTGGTTATGTGGATGTTATAATGACTGAAACATACGTATAATTTTTGACGTTATACAATATTGCATGAATTCATTTTCACTGAAAATTCAATTAGCTCCAAAAGCAACTCTTTACTGATGTTGTTATCTTTATAGTTCAACATACTTGAAAAAATAAAAAAACAGATAAGAAAAATTTGGTTTGATTGGAAAAAAAATATTCAATAGCTAAAAAAACATAACGCAAATAGAGTTTTTAGCCTAAAAGTTAACATCTATATCGCAAAAGTCTTGCTATACTATATTGTACATATAAACAGAATGAACATCAAAATATTTCATCAATTGAAGATAACTATTGTAGATAAAAATACTCACATATAAAAGCATTTTTTATTAAATCCACCTCAGATTTTAAAATTAATAATTTTACGACATGGGAAATCATTGAAATCATATGAACATTAAAGAGTACTTTAGAGTTTCAACGAACTTATGTCTTTTATATTATAAAAGACATGAGTTTTCTGAAACTATAAGATACTGAAAATTGAAAGACAAAACTGAAGAGAGTCTTTAACTAACTGTGGTATGACTGATGAAAGTAATGAAAATCGATATAAATTGTGTTGAAATATTTTATTAAGTAGATAAAATTCATCGAATGTAACTATATAATACAAACGATGAAACCGTTTAACTCAGTTATTCTATAATTTTCTAATATTTTTTTTTTGTGTAGGATTCGTATTTTGAAGACACAATTGGAATTGAAATAATGTATTTTTTTATTTAAACTATACTAAGAAACCAAATTAAAAAACAAGATTTTCAATAAGATTATTTCTATTTGTTTATACAGTTTCAATCTTGTTCTATATTGTGAGATTTGAATGTTAAAAAAGTAAAATTTCATCTAACGTCATTTAATTTGTTCCATAAAATGTTTTACTTACATTTTTGTATTAGTTTAATACAATGTAACAACGAATTGATTAACTAAATGCCAATATTATCGTACTCTAAAAAAATTGAAGTAATTTTGATAAAACATTTTTTGGAAAATTTACACAGCAGTTTTCTATAATATATCAATATGAAAATGATAAAGTTATCATTTATCTCCATGTCTACGTTACTGAACTGATCGTTTACTTGAAAGTTTGTCTGTTTGATTCAACCCTTTCTATTTTCAGCAAGATAAACGTTTGACCAACCCCTTCTAGGGAGGAAAGCTCTTTGTGATTGCACTGGAAAGCTTTGTGTTATAGCTGAAGGGTCGGGTCATAAAAGTAATTGAACCTTAAATGGACTTCTGTGTGTATTGCACTAGTTTTAATACGTTGATGTCTATCTGATTCAATTTAAAGTATTGTATACTTATCAAAAATACATAAATCCAAATTATCTGAATAATCTGTCAAACATAAAATTTGTACTAAGTTGAATATGTTTAACTAAGCTACATAATATACTAATTAAAAAAACGTTCAATAAATTGAAAATAGTCATATAAAATAAACATTATTTTTTCAGCATAATTTTTATTGATCAAGTCAATTGTACACCAGTATTTTTGAAAAAAAAAACTATAATTTCATGTCTTTAAAATAACTATGTCATGATAATGAAATACCATCACCACATACATGTGGCAGATAATATGCATGTTGTTTTTTTGCTTTTAAAAAAGTACTAATCGATTTCATACTTTTTGTATGTAAATGTTTATTTTTTTTTAAATTTTAGTAACGCTTTCTTTTCTATTTTGCTTTATTTCATTTTATAAACGCTGTATATATACGACTATATATTATATTACTTACGGTATATAGTTTAAAATTATTAGCAATCGATTCTAATATTTGAATATATGGCGTTCATTATTTTAAATTTGCTTTAAATTGAATCATAGGGGTACATTTAAAATTGATCTTATAATTTGTGATATTTTTTTCTATTTATTATATTAGCCAATTTATGTACTATTGCGTATTGTGGGAAACTCTTTGACGATAATTTTTATCCCATATAAGCAAAGTCATAAATTATATGACGCAACAAAAATAGGGTTCCACTAACTGTCACTTGTTGCGAAGGCCGAATTGTCGTGCTTTGGTCAGTGGTCCATAAAAACTGAAAGTAAGAGTAATAATGAATATTTATGAGGGTTAAAACCTCAGAGCTTGCCCGGTTTGTGCAAACAATGGTTACTTGCATTTACGGAACAATGATTGAAAAAAGGCTTGACATTGTTTCTAACAAGACGACCGATTCAACATCTCTATACACAAAAAAAGTTATTCAAAAGTAAACGTTGACGCATTCTTATAATATATGCAAAATATATTTATGGTAATTTGTTAAGAAAATGTTATTGTTCTCACTTCTTTACAACCGAACATTTTATGATTATGAGGCTATATTTTAACTCATGGAGAATACGCTTACTCAAAGACTTAAAATAACTTAAAAAATCTTTTAGAATTATCGAGGTTTAACTATTTTTAATAAATTTACATTTTTGATGCATTTTAACCAAATGCAATTCTTAAAATAATAATTTAATTTGATAATATTTATATAGGCGCATATTATGAGGTAATGAACGTATCTTTCGGTTCTGACACTAACTTATTTTGGTGCTCTCTTACAGTTGTAATTCAAAATATTAAAACAATAATAAAATGTAAAACTTATCAAATAACCCATTGTGGTATTGACAGTCTAGAAGCAATCCAATAAACCACATGACCAGCAGAAAAATCAAGTCACAATCCTGGATATTTGGATGAATTGTGATTTTCTCAATCTTTTAAAGAAAAAATAATTTTACTACCGTTGTCATGGTCCATAAACTTTCATTTTCACCAATTATTTCAGCCCTAAAATGTAAAGTCATTCGAATTGACATTTACAGATAAATTCGTTTATGAAAAATTTCTGTAGTGTCCTGTTTCCGTTGATGTCCTAATCACGTGCATAGTTTATTTAACGGTTAATCCAGCACTGGCAGTGACTTTGTAGAACGCAAGTCTGATCCTGGTGCTTACCACAAAATTATTCGAATGTTTCTTCGTTAGTTATAACTATAGACAGGACATCAATCTAAATGGTTATACTAATAATTAACAACTATTATGAAAACAAAACTATTTATTAAAAATACACTTTTTAGCAACCACGTTAAACTAGCGGCTCTTACAATTATTTGTGCGGCTCAGGTCTCGCCAATACAACGGAATGTAAATATCGTATCATTAAAGATATTAATAGAGAAGAGGTCTCAAATTTCAGGAAGAAAACATTAATATTATTCTTTCTCTTATATTATATATTACCGAAATAAACATACGTTTCTATGAAAGTTGATTTTAATTTTTTTTTGCGGCACACATAAACTTAAATCTTGTTTATTTGGCCCATGCCAGCTTTTGAAATTGACACGATTGCTATTATAGTTTTCACTCAGTGTATAAGCATAAAACAAAACTATTTATATCGATTTAGATAATTTAGTATAAAATTTATTCTAAATGATGATGATAAATTGTAACAATGTATTTTTCGATACATTAAATACACTTCTAGTAAAGAAACAATAACTTAGTTATCAATGTAGTGACAAAACGGTAAAAAAATGTTTTTATAGCCTATCCATAAAAAAGCTTTCTTCCGTGAAAACGTTTAACACTAATGAACTCTTTGATTTCATTCGATGTTGTTAAAATAATTTTATAGGCATGTTCACTTTTTTGTGACCAATGAAACATATAAACTTTTAACCTTAAATAATAGTTTTACAATCGCATAAAACATATGATCCAACTTAATTATTGTGGAACGGTGAATGAAACAAGCCAATAAAAAGATTTAGTGGAGTTAGTACCTACTCGAAACATCAACACACCACTAAAATTTTAACATACAATAAAAATTATACTATATAATCACTCACCGCTGACGTGTATGGTGGTATATAAATTATATTATGGTACTCACATTGTAAATAAGTGGTAATTAAGTTTAACATCTTAGATGTTTGATTTGCGACCCAGTTTTTTGCGTTGGCTAATGGCCTTCTTACTTATCCAAGATTTTTTTATTAATATGAAATTTTAGAATTCCATCAATTTAAAAAATAAACAATTATCTTTGTCACTAAATACTGCATGCAGTTTTGAACAATTTTACAAATTTGTAGTATTTTTAGTATTGAAAAAGAATGTTTTAAAACATAAAAACTTAGAGTATACTATTAAGTTTTACGACCCAATAAGAATTAATATACATAAAAATATGTATTGTATTAAGGTTTTCATTATAAAAGTAATGTCGACTTCAAAAAATCAGTTCACAGGGTATCCAATAATCAAAATGAAAATCGCAGGGTCAAATCTTGCGTTTATCACAATACTTTTTCAAATTTTTATTAATTTGTATCCAGGACAATATCAAAACTATTGAGCTAATAAATAACAACTATTATCTCAAATGTCTCATATGCTCCATTGCATAGAAAACATGGAAGAAAAATAAAAATAATTGTATTAGTTCTGTTGCAGCTTTTCATTAAATTTCTTCTAGCTAAGGCATAATTACTAGTATGTAAACTATTGATTAGTAAATTGTTTTTTATAATCATAAGTAGTTGACGAGGTAGGTAACGTATTACGCATTACCTTGTTCCTTACATGCAATATGCTGTGAAAATATATTTACTATCTTCATCATTTAAAAAATATATTTTGATTAATAATGTTTTGTAAATTCATAAATATGATTTTACTTTATTTTGACAACGATTTGATTGGTCGTAAGAGTATATTAGCCTTGAGAATGAATGTGTGTACATAAAAATTGTTATCTATTATATATATAATGACAAATTTAATGTTTTATTGTATCTAGATTTAGTTGCCTATAAGCAGAAAAGTACGAGGTGCACATAAACAATATAAATAAGTTGGTCACGATATTTCAGTCGTTATCGAATAGTGCGGATAAGTGCAAAAACAATGCGCCTTATCGCTGCCTACTGCATTGAAAATTAAAAGTTTTAAGATATGAAATTATTATTAATAGCGATTGTATTTGTACTAAAGTCAAGTAAAATAGAACATTTCACAGATGTCTGTATTCTTTTAATACATTAAAACTATCCAGGTGATTAAAATAAATTACGTAAAAAGCTTTAATGTGTCACGGATAAATAAATAAATCTTATATTTCACATATTATATCGACACTGTTTAAGCAAAATGGCTTAAACTTAAGCTTTAGAAAAAACTTTTATTTGAGAATCACAATGAACACAACTAAATACATATTCTGTCAAAAAGAATTAAAGCAAAAGTGTCGAATTATTATCGAAATACAGCTTTAAATTAAAAAAAAAACGAGCTTCTAAGTTTATGTGGAAAAGAAAAAGCATTTACCTTCAAATTGAATGATTTTCCATTAATAACTTTGATTTTCAGATCAGAAAAATAAAGCACCAATTTATTGGTCATCGTGCACTACGAGTTTGTGTGACTTTGACAAAAAACATTAAAAAAAAAGTTTTTTGTGCCTCAAGTAAAATTCTTTCTGTGGGAAACATTTTGCCTACTGCAAAAATACTAATTGCACTTTACTAACAGTTTTGCGTTAAAACTTAAGCTAGCTTATTTTAACTAGGTGTTATCACCTACTCATTTTTTTTTTAAATACTTACTAAATTTAGTTTTTTTTTTGCAACAGCGTAAAAACCTTATTTTTTACTATATCCACCCCAAAACAGAGCATATATTTATTACATGAAGATTGTCTTGAAAAATGTAAATACAAGTAATAATTGTCAGTTATTAAATCAACTAATTTGGGTTTGGCATGGTTTCAAATGTACATGGAATAAATCTGTGCAATTTTTGAGAGTTACGGTATTTGACTCCTTGATCTTTAGCTCGTCCATAATATGTGCTACCTACTTACTTATAAATATGATATTTAAATAAATGTAATTTGTTTTTTAAAAATCAATATTACAGCAATAAATAAGGTTATTTTATTTGATGGATGTGGTGTAGAAACTTAGTAACCTATATTTAGGTAAAATTACATTTTATTCGATTTTTAGATTATTTATTAACCATTTTACATTTCCTTATTCAATTTTTAAAAATAATTAAAATATTAAAAAGTAATCTTGGTAACCCTCAGCTTATTTTTTTAGTATATTTTTAAATATGTAAAAAACTTTCAATCGCGATTATTACAGAACTGTATTACTGTGGATAACTAAGTTTTTACACCACACCCCTTATTTGTACGTTTAGATGATGAAATATCTTTTGTATTCTTGTTATAAAGTCCTAATATTCGTATACTTACATAATATTTGTGTATGTATCAAAGCACTACCTAATTTAAGAAAACTAATTCATTCATTCATTACTTTAAAAATGTTTTAAAAACAATATATATATAAATCCGCTTATATAACTCTAAGATAAAAATACAATAATAAAAAATGATTGTATTTTCATATATATTTATACGCTTTTAATTAATTGTGAAAAAGAGTTTTTTTAAATAAATTAGCATGATAAAATGCGACAATAATATTCTTATATTCAAGTAAAATTTTAGTGTGGTCTTATATTCTTGAAACCACAAAAGTTTACCGATACCAAAGTAATAAATTAACGCAAAGTGTAATTCATCAGACGCTGTACTGGTAAAGTTAAATAAATATTGAAATGAATATGGTATATCATTATTTATGTACGTATACTAAATTTCACAATATATTTAACTATTGGGTATTGGCTAAGTTTTATGTTTCTAGATATTACAATATTTTTTTATAAACCTAGCAAATTGAACAGGTGTTCAAATTGTATTAATGATTTTCTTACAAAAAAATCTCTATAGTAAAATAAAACATATATAACTAGATTATATTTGAAATAAATTTAAAAAATACTAATCTGTTTTTTATGTATTCTTGAAAAGGAAAAACCAAAATTTCATATGTACTTTAGACTAATAGTATAATTTTCTTCTTTATTTTATTTGAAAATAGATAAAAAGAAAAGAGTTTATTTGTGATTAATAATAATTAATATAAAAAAAAAATTGTAATTAAAATATTAAGGAAAAATTACGATAGAACAATATTGTTACAATAAATTATTCACCTAAAATACTATAAAAGTCGTCATCCTCGGTTATAAAATGCTTTGAGATCGATTAAACAATAAACGAAGACATAAATGAAACATAAAAAAAGAAAAAGAAACATTAAAAAATTTATGCCTTTGAAACTGTCCCACCGCTATGTAAGGGTTGAAGACTCATGAGGTTACCAGTCCAACCGTAGCGCTGACAAACAAGGGTTGCACATCTAAAACTCGCACTCAAGTCGTTAACTGATAGAGGTATCTCTCACCGCAGTAATAACGTTGAAATCTTTATAATGCAGTATCAAAACCACTCGCGTCAACCTAACCTCAAATCTAGCTATCCATTCGGTTTCCAATACACCGCGAACCACGTCGTCGTATGGGTAACTTAATGTTTTCACTGTCTTAATATGAAATTAAGATGTTGGCCGAGCCAGGCGAACGCGGCCGCTGGTCCGCCATGTTGAATATTAATAGGCATACAAACTTGTGGCGATTACTATAAGCGTGCATACATCGAAAACAATATACACTGAGGTATATTTATATGCCGGTTAACTCTGCCACACGGCCTCCTCTGGGTACAGTTACACCGCGTTAAGTGTTTGCTCTGTATGTGTTAATCTATGGATGGAGTTATTTAATTCACTCAAACAATTTGAAATATAGCTTTAATAATCTATGAATTATTTAATGGTGAAACAATTTGAAATAATAAATTTTAACAAATGTAATAAAATAACGTATATCATGGATAATCAACTTCATTTCTTAATCGCATTATATGTTCGACTCTCATAGTTATATCAATTTTCACGAACAGACGATAAATTAAAAAAATCGTCTTGCAAGATATACATAAGTAAACATAGTTTATTATTGTATATATTAAAAACAATCCCTATATATTATATATTTAAACTTTAGTTTTGCAAATATATTCGATAAATATTTGTGAAACTTCATTTAAATATGAAATTTACAAAGAAATATAGCTTCTATTATATGTCGTTTTCTTTTTCACGAATTAAAGCATAACCTTGGCCGTCCAGTTATCTTTAAAAATATACAAGTACAAAGTATGAGAATGTTAGAGTTTGCACTATTTAAAAATGTTATTTATAGTCTTTGATGAAATTGCAAATTTCCAATGTATTAAATATAATAATAACATGGATGTAGTTCTTTTCTCTGTGCCTACAGCTAGAGTGAAAAATTTAAACGTCAGTTTTAAATAGAATATTATATAATTATAACTAAATGAAAACAACACATCTTCATACGAGTAGATTTTATAAACAAAATTCAATGGTGAGTATTGGTCTAAAAATGAAAACAGCTAAAACTATGAACAATAACAAACGAACAGAGACAAATATTCTAATGCTATTTTATTATAATAGTTATTTAAAGATGAATTTTGGTCTTAGGCGTCTAATAATTTTAAAGGTTCACTTATGTATGTGATAAATTACTCGTATATAGTACTCTTTGAAGATTGTATTCAAATATTGTAGTTAAAAGTTTGAAATATTTTTATATGATTCCGCTGACAATCAAATAGAGAGCAGTAGCTTTATTTTAAGAAAAAATAGCCGCTTAAATTTCACAGAGCTTACACAAAGGTAATAAAATGGATTCATTTTTTTTAGATAAACTTAAAAATAATATAGTAAATTAGAAAATCGCACACATATCAAGGCATTGCATGATGTTTTATTGGATAGGTTGATATTAATTTGATTAAATTTTAATTTAATCAAAATCTATATTGAAATATGACTGTTAAGATATAATGTATAAAGTAGAAGATAAGTTTTAAAATATATACCAAAATATCTTAGTACATTGAAAATTATTATATGATTAATAGTTTCTAAAGTTTAAGCTGATAATTTAATATTTCCTTCAGAATTTTTTTTTTCTTTCTACTATAATAATAAAAGTATTTTCCAAAATCCGCTGCAACATAAAATTTGCAGGGTGAATATTTTTTTAATAGATATAAATTATTAGAATCATTTTGTCTTATATCCTGATTTCAAATGAACCCGAAAAACTTTTTTGACAGGTACGGGGATCAAATTTGCAATTCTTTGCTCAACAGACCGATGCGCTTTGTACTTAATCGACATTTATAGTAATAAGAAAAATACTGTATGTCGCCTTTAAAGGTGAGTGGATAACGCATTTGATTCTTTAATCAAAGATAGCAAGTTTAAACCCTATAGGTGGCAAAGAATGCACAGGTGTTTTTCATATGCACTTACAATCAAAACACGGTCCAAATTCGTTAATCTTGTAACTGATAATTATTCCTCGTAAAAAAACTTGTCAAAAACTCTCCGCAATTGAAAAGATCCATATGTTTTATTTCGGAGAGAAATTTGGCTAGGAGAAAAGTTTTTTTTTTAACTTTAACCAATAACCATATATTAAAATATAATAGTTCTTGTCAGCTATGTTTGCAAAGTGATCATAATTTTTGTATGGTACGACTACAAACATGTTTATAAATACTTAGTATCACGTTAACTTTTTTAGCCAGAGGTGCTTACTACCACTTGTATGTATATTATAAGTGAGTACATAGCTATAATCAAAAAAGCAAATGGCCAAATGTAGTTTTTTTTTCACG
>JAPMAE010000942.1:0-10946 GCA_036584705.1 Rhyacophila sp. 25_7 | reverse complement strand
GTTTAGGCTTTTTGTTTTCTGTTTTTTTTTAATACAAAAAAAGTAAAAAAAAATCTTTTAACAGTGTAAAAAAGTATTTTTGTAAATTAAATATATTCGGGATCAGAAACAAGTCGAAAAAAATTGTTTGTAAAGAGCGTAACGAAAAATTAATTTTAAACCAAACACATACAAGTATATTAATAAATGTCTTGCTAAAGCTTATCTTAAGTCAATATATATATGATTTAATTGGCACATTTATTTATTTAATTTTCACTAACGATATTATAACTTGCATATTTAATTATATTTACATATATACTCGTATTAAAAATCACTGTTCATTTTTTCAATTGTTTTTTACTATGCTACTTTTTTAACGTAGTAAAAAAAACGTTTTTCTTTTAGAGGCTACGTATTTTAAAATATTGATTTTTAAATTGATAAAATATTTTTTTATATTTAGGGACGCAATATTTAAGTATTAGTGTTTCATATTTTAATGCAATAATATACATCACTCTTTGTGCTTTTGAATATTTTTCAGTTTCACACAAGTCGTTGCAATTCCAGGCATAAATACAACACCACCCGAGCTGAATTTAATGGAAAAGGTCACGAAAATGTATTCAATATTATTAACAATCCTCATATAAATGCTGTACTTTACCATTTTGTATTATAACTAAATTAACTCCTGCATTACAACAGCTACTATTTATTTAATGTAAAACAGAAGTTTTTTAAAGCAAACTTTATATAACTACACTAAAATTTTATTGACTGAATTTCATTAAATAAAACAAAGAATAAAGTATATAAAACGATAGATATTATCATCATATACGAGTATTTTAAAATATAAACAATACCAACTGGAAAACAAGCTTGATAATACGTTAAACTGAAATGTTTAATTTGTTAAATTGAGTTTTTTTGTCCGATTTGTGTAAACGTTGATTCTTATTATATAAAAAAACATTACAATATTTTTTTTACTTCTTCGCAATTCAATATTAAGAAGTAAAACTTGTATGTCTACATATTTACTGCTTTTACAAATTTTTATAAAAGATTATTAAAATATGTTTATTTATGTGTAAATAAATATTCCATAAGATACTCGTACATTGACTTCAAGTACGTGACTTTTTTAGTAGTTTTGTGTTATCAGTAAATGACTTCAAAAAATATTTCAAATTACAAAAAATGTACATACTATTTTAAATAACAGTATTTTGGTGAGTTCGCTAAATTGAAGCGAATTCTTGTTATATTTTTTTTGATCTGTCTTGAATTGTTAAAATATTTATTCACTTAGTAAATAAATAAGTGTAGGCAACGTATTTGTAGTATTCGGTCACCTATAAAATTGTATACATTTTAATAGTAAACCGTTTATAAACCGAGTATATTATATGAGCCAGCCAATTATGTTAAATATAAGATTAAAATGTATAAATTTATACTGCGTCAAGGCAGATACATATCAATAAGAAGTTAGCTTAAAATATTTTTGTCGTTCATTTCTCCAGTATCACTTACAAGTAGTTCTGTGAATGCTACAAATAGATTGAGCTCATGGAGGACTACGATAAATATTTACAGCAAGTCACAATATGTCGTTTATTAAGTTATTTGCGTGTAACACGTTAAATAGATTTTCATTAAATAAATAATTAATTAACTTATCATATCATGCAAATTTATCTAGTTATAAAAAATAATTACAAAATTATTTTTCTTATAATTAGAAATGTGAGTAATTACCCAACGCGATATCAATTAAATATATTACATAAGTTTAACACGTATATGTATGGACTTATAATATATAATTGGTTGTATATTTTTTTTCATTTGACTACTGAACAGTATTTACAAATATTCGTGATAACATACAATAAAACACAATGTCATTCACCATTTTCATATTTAAAATATTTGATCTGGCCTCAATATAAAAAGGCTTCGTGATCTTGTACCATTACCTACCAATGAAGTATATTATGTGGGTTGGATAGTAACTACATTGTTGTACATATTATAATTGGATAATTTATACACCTACTATACGATTCGATCTACTACCTTTTGCCGCATTTAAATCAAGAATGTCACAAAAATACTACAAGGGTATATTATATCGACAAAAAACGACACTGATTGAGCTATTATTTTATACTATACATTGTGGAATATTCAGTTGAATAATAACAAATGTGTAATTATACTATCGACATAATAACACAGTTTGCATACATACATTGACCGTGTTTAAGCAAAAGGAAGTAACTCTCACATAACAAATTTTACAGGAGGAACAAAAAACGTGTTTTAATAATTTCTAGTCAAAGTCACATTACAAAAAGTTGAAATGTATGATGACAAATAAATTTGAGTTTTATTTTCCTCATCTGATAATTAAAAAGGTTTTTGAAAGAAAAATATTAATATAAACGTTTAATGCATTTTTTCTTTCCACACAAACCTATTGGGTCGTTCTTTTACAAAAATTTAAAGCTGAATTTCGATAACAATTCGACACTTTTGCCTTAATTCCCTTTGAAAAAATATGTATTTAGTTGTGTATACTGTGATTCTCAAATAAAAGCACTTTTTAAATCACTGAGGGTTACCTAAATAGGGTCGATATGAAAATATGTATAAAAACAGTATTATTATATCAATATATTGGATTTCTAC
This sequence comes from Rhyacophila sp. 25_7, assembly GCA_036584705.1. Lineage (NCBI taxonomy): Eukaryota > Metazoa > Arthropoda > Insecta > Trichoptera > Rhyacophilidae > Rhyacophila > Rhyacophila sp. 25_7. The sequence continues at coordinate 8,258 of JAPMAE010000942.1, read as the reverse complement.
CAAGAATTAAAAGTAAAGAATATTATGTATATGCTATTGTTACAATAAAAAAATGCTGCATAGAAATAATTATTGTATATCTTAAAGAGATTGTTCCAGGTACATAGCCATGTGTACAAAATTTTTCCAAACTTCACTCTAATTCTTTGCTTCCAGTCAATAAAAGTCAACATTTCTCTATATCTCGTGTAGGTCTCAAGAGGCCAAATGACTACTGGAGTTTCTTCAAATATCTTTTTTGAAGTTCTTCAATTATTGCATCGAACAATATGACCCATACACCTGAATCTTTTCGCTATTGAAAAATGCGTTAGATAAAATTGATATTATCTTCTATAAAAACTAAGTGAATAATCATTATATTGGTTTATTTCAACTATGCTATCTATAAATTGCTTGCAGAGTACAGCAATAAGACAAATGCAAAATGCTTGGTTATAGTTTACTAATAATAATTGATTATTCATAATATCATATTTTGGAATTCTGCAAATATTTATTTATATTTCTTTGTCAGACTCTAAAAATGTTACATTTACATAGAAATATGGGTTATACAGTTATCCTATAAGCCCAGAATTCAGTTTTCTTCGATATTATTTTAGACTTATCTTTCACCTGCTTGTGAGCATCTGGGCCATTCCGTTTTTTAGAAGATGTTAGTTTTCAAGTACATCGACAGTAAATTTCTAATTCAGAATTGCCGAGTATCATGTATTCTCATGGTCCATTTTCTCGTGACATTTTAAAATACCTTATATAAATGCATTCAATTCTCTCTTATAATAAGACATATTTTCTTATTTTTAAGTATATTATTAAACAAATAGATGAAAAAAATGTTTTTAATATTATAATTCAATTATTTAAAAAGTAATAGTTGTTAAAACTATAAGTTATCATATTTTCATAAATACGTTCAATTATTAGCATTAGATTTGATTGTCTTTATTATGAGTTGATAATAATTAAATTTTCAGCTTGTCTATCTTTTAGTTCTCCAAACTATTTTTTTTTGTTATTTCATTGAAACTAAAAACAGAAGCGTTTTAGCATTGTGCTCACCCTCTCCGCCGGTAACGAATCAGAAGTATGGAAACCTCAACCCAACTGAATAAAATGGTTCCCGCCCGTTCGCTAGCAAAACAACATGGCTGCCACACCATTTCCGCTACAACTCAAAGCGTACATTGTTTCATTTGTCTCGCTCGAATGTGTTTATGGGAGCGAAGTGTAGAAAGAGATAAAAATATGATAGCGCAATTCTGGGCTCGATCGCTTTTAAAGAACGCAAGTATACGAAGTCACATAAATATGTCAATAGGGGAAACGTAAAGTTTCATACATTATTATACAAAACTGACTGAACATTCACACGACGTACGGCAGACATAAAAAATAAAGAAGAATTTTATACATTTATAATTTTGAAACGCGAAAGACATTTTTCGATAAAAACTCGCTAATTTATTATACATAAAGGCCATTTTCGTCCGAGGCCTTATCGCAAAGTTATTTCATTTTCATTCAAATTAGTCAATTAGGATGGAAAAACGGCTCCCAAGGCTGGCTGTTCTGAGTATCTATTTCCATTAAGATAGTGGTCGTATTTATTTACTTACCACATAAAGAGGCGGGCAACTTTGTGTGACAGTCAGATTATCACATAATTTTAAGACTTTATCGTCAGTCTACGAAGCTTTTAAGAAATTATGAGTTGATTCTTAATACAATATCATATTTATAAATTTGAATGTGAAACATTAAAAAATATTAACCAGATAGATATCGCATTACTAACACCGATTAGCCTATGTATTTATTTATAATTGAAAAAACAAATAAATATCCTTATTTTTAATTACCTATTAAATTTAAAATATTGCTAGATTAAAGTAACTTTTCATATATTTGTTGCTATTTATTAATTAAAAAAAAACAAGTATATTCAAAGTACATGCTATTTATGTTGATATATCAAAAACGTAATATTTGGTATTAAATAAATGACAGAAAATAATGAATAACTAAAAAGCACCCTTATTTAATTTGAGACAAAGACTCGTGAATAGGATTATGGAAAAACACGATTTTTTTATAAATTACATATTCAAATTTGGTTGGAATATTTTGATAAAGTCTCCAAATACCCATATATCTTCTTACATATGTATAGGTGAACAAATACTTAAATACAAAATTAAGCTGTTATGAAATACTAATTATGTATGCATTTCGAAATATTATAAATGTCTTAGCGATATATTTATATCGAAATAAAATGAAATAGCAATTTTATGGCCTTTGATTTTTGATTGGTCCACTTCATCGAACACCGGTAAAGTCTACGATTCCTCCATTGAAACATTTAAGAATGACATAATGAACACATTATCGATAATTTATTATATCATTAAAATCGGTACGCTACTCACATCAAAAGTGTATAGAAAGTCTTCAGCTTATCATTGGCGTTATATTGTAAGGACCAATAAAAGTTAAGTATATATTATTATTGTACATATTGAAGAAAGCACACTTGTCAATGTAATTAAAATATAGTTTCATTTATTTATAACTACATTTTATATATTTTTAGTATGTTTATTTATAATTACATCATATTAATTTGATGCAACAAAAACTACCAATCATTTCTAATCATATTGAAGATATGCTTATATGAAACAATAATTAAGTGGTAATAATTTAACAATAAACTAAACTAACAATTAATCGCCCTCGTATGTGAGTAGATAGCGCATTTGACTTACAAGCCGATGATCTAGGATTCGAATATCATATCTAGTAAAAATTGTACAAGTTTATTCATGTGAATTTGAAACCAGGATATGAACCAAATTGTTTGAGCTAATAACTGGCAATTACTACTTGCAAAGAAAATAAAAAATCCATCAAAACAATTTTGACATTGTAATGATTCACATGCTTTGCTTCGGAGCGGATATCGTTAAAAAAAGAATATTAATTAATAATTCTTTACATAGTTTTATATAAATAAATAGTGCTTGATAAAAAAGATAATTTATTTGTTTATAATAGTAAATAACAGAAAATGTTAATAGTTTTTATAAAGTAACGAATATGTCATTTATAAAACCTTTTAAAATCAAGATATCAGTCAATGCGCTCTATAATTTTTTACAAAGTTTGAAAAAAATATTATTCACTTACACAAATATTTTTCTCACAATAAAATGTATTCATATCACAGTATAGTATATAAATATTTTGCTATTTCAAATCTATGAAAATTATTTTTAATTGATCACATCTTTAAGGCGCGTAATTTATAAGATAATGAATTATTAATCGCAGCACCCAATTATTAAATAACTTATTTTTCGAAGGATCGAAAATTTCAGAGTACTTCACTGTTACGCTAACATACATATTAAAACTTACCTTACAAAATTTTATTTAATGTATGTTTATGAAAGCATTTAATAGGTTTGTAATTAAAAACGGTCATGAACTTCACGCCAACGACCTTAAAACTCGCTTTCAATAGAATTTAATAACCTGTAAGATTTCCTGGATAATCTCGCCGTCTTATTTTTTTGTCTTAAATTGAACTCCGTAACGTGTTTAATGTTAATTATTTTTTAAAATAGTGGTTATTGATATACTTATTAAGACTTAAATTAAACGAACATAGACCTATTTTTTGAGTCTTTATATAAATTGATTACGAGTGTTTAAGCATAATTAAATTCTAATGCAGTTTTTAACTATGTCTGTTTGAAGTCATTTTAGTGTTGCTTTCTTCGAATAATATATAACATAAGATAATATTCATTTCATTATATTCTTTTCTAGTATGGTTACAACATAATTAAGTTAGTCAAAAAAAGAATGATCGACGCACGGTTATACTACACTATGTCGATATCTCGTTTTTGCCAAGATTGAAACAGTGATTTACCCCCTTCTCTGGAAAAAAAATTGTGCATTGACATTATAAAAGTATTTATTTTCAAATATACTCGTATGTCAATTTTGAAACCGTTTTTTACGCTTAATAAACAACACAACAATATATAGAAATCTGTTAATATATCTAAAAAAGTAGGTACATTTTAAAAGTATGTAAATATTAAGGCATTGATTTTAATGTGCAGATATAATTTATATTTATAGTCAAATGTCGTTTAAAACTTTTTAAATATATAAAAAGTATATTTTAAATACACAATATACATCAAAATTAAATTGTAAATTAAACATTATTTCAGAAAAAAAATATTGAAATAAATTTTAGATAAACTCGTAATAATATAAAGAGTTTTCAAATAAATATATTAAAAATACAAATTTTTTAAGAGATTCTTCAATTAAAAGAAAAAAATAAACTTTTTTTTACAAATAATATATACTCGTATGTATAGAGAGAAAAAATAATATCAGTTAGTTATTCATGCCTTGATAAAACATCAACAGTAATAAATAACCAAAATTTTCTATTATAATGTATATCGTTCGGTATTCTTCAATATCGTTATGATAATTTAAAATTATATTAATCTGAAAAACTATATATATATATTATATTTTATTAACATACACTATAATACTTTTGTATAAAATATGAAAATATCTGTTTTTATTTACATAACACTATTGAAATAAAGTTAAAATACCAGATTACATTAAAAAGTAATTACATATTAATCTAACGTGTATTAATTATTGAAAATTATTACTGTAGTATTTTTAGATAAGTAAATTGGCAAATAACACTGATATTAAGATGACCGTGTTTGTTTTTATTTAACACAATATTTGTTTGTTCATGTAAAAAATAATGAAACAAATGATAATCTTTGTTTATTTAGTATCAAATACGATACTTGTATGTTGAGTTTTAATGAAATACAGTGATTCACTTGTCACAAAGAACTAAAATAGCATATACGAGTATATATAAATTTATATGCTTCTTAGAATTCTTTTCCTGTCTGTAACTTTGTTTCAAATGCGACCTTTTCATTAAAATTTCTTCGTCGTCTCCTGTTCTGGGCCGATGAGCAGAAAGGTTTCGAAGGCAAGATTGTCGTAGGGTACCATTAAACTAAATCGTGCGTCCCACGAACTCCAATGCTCTTTCTCGCAAGCAATAAAACTCCAAGACAATGAAAACGCTGCAAAGTTACGCTCGGCAAATCAACATGAATATAAATAAATTGTAACCATTATCATGGTGCTAGGTATCAGAGTCGAGCATTTAATTGTTGGTAAGACGATCGTAATGTTTGTATTTGATGACATTATCAAAATCTTAATTACAGTCTTGACAGAATTTACGATATCATCGGACATATTTCACGATACAAAAAGCAATCTAAAACATATATAATCTTGCTAAGCGTCTACTTAAAACAAATACCTGTTTCAACACAACTTCGGCCATAACTATTATTTAAAGTATTTTGCAAAATTTGCTTGTTAAGAAAGGATTTTAAAATAGCCATTTTTATTGCTAAGAAAATATTTTGTCATCGTGTTTTTTGATAATATTGAGTCTTTTTATTTCTTAAAAATAATTTTATTTAGTTTTTAGTAAATAATTAAAAAAATAACACAGTTTCACGATATTTTTGATTAAGAAGTGTAGTAGATTAAACCAGTCTTAATAATTTAACAATATAATGCATATTTACTTAGAATTATTCATTTTAGTAAATAATTATCAAGTTTTACAAAATTTTCAATAAACCAAAAACTTTTTTAAAGGACGGTCAATATTCCACCTATAATTTAATAACAATTTGTTTATTAAAATAAAATAAACGCTATATCAATTTTCATCATTTAAAAAACATTATTAGATAAAAATTTGTGTAAGTCTGTTAAACTTTTCATACCATTATTAAATTTGTGTTTTTTTGTATTGATTTATTAAACTTTGCATTATATTTTCTATTTGAATATTTTATAGTAAAAGATAACACGTTTTTAATAATTATACTGATTTAAAATGTTATATTTTAAAAATAAAAATGTAGCATTTATCTTTTTAAATATATAATATTAAAAATATGGCATTACATTCTGTTCTTTGCGCTAAATAGTATATTTAGAAGCAAAGGTCTGTTGAATTAAACAAAATTTTGACTTTCTACTGTTTTAATTTCACATCTACATAAAACTATTAGTTTAGTACTGTCAACGTATTAGTTCTTTATGGAATGTGAAACTGAAAGCTTGATTTTAAAACAAAGGAAAGCCTGAATAAGAAAGTTAAAAAAATACTACACGTTTTAAAAATTCCACATGTGTACAAACTGAGCTTTTCAATCAATTTATGCTTAAATAGCCAATGTTTAGAGAAAAAACAAGAGTTAGAGAAGTGCGTTTACATACATTATTAAGGGTCACGAATTTAGATTTTTTTTTCAATTTTTAGTAAAAACTTATCCTTAAGACCAATATGGGCAAATAATTTCACAAAAAACGTACAAAAGAGTGTCAATAACTGAAGAAAAAAGGCTTAAAAGAGAGATAAGTCTAGAAGATAAAAAAACAATTGGTATTTGACTTGAATGAATCTTAATACCGTGTCATATTAATATAACGTTTCAATAACAACAAAATCTAATTTTATATAAGTTTGCATAATAATAATTCATATATTAAAATATATGCAATACAATGTTCAATTTAGATGCATTAAGTAGTTGTAGTTCAAAATATTTTAAAAGTATTCTTTAATGATCCTCATGTAAAAAAAAATATTATATAGTGATTTTAAATATGTACACCGTATTTCTTCTAATGCAAAACTAATACAATAAACTAACTTTTGATAAAATAAATATTAATATGAATTGAAATATTTTGAACGGGTATTTATTCTAAAATATATTATCATATTTGCTTATATTAAAATTATAAATGCTCATAGAAATAATTTATTACTATAACAAATCCATAATAGATTTTCCTTGTCTAATATTTTTGTAGCCAAATGAAAAAATCAATAAACTTACTTATTTTATAGACTCAATACAATACCATCACCAAAGGTCAATTAAATAAATATGGAAATATGAACAGTGTTTTTTTATTAAACAAATCTATAATAATTATATAACTAAATTATTCATACATGGCAATTAACCTTTTGTGAACGGGGAATCGTATTATGAAACTAGAAAATTTAAATAATCTCACACATATAGTATATATATAATATTCAAAATATATAAATAAAACAATATTTATATTAATACGTTCAAATATTATTATAAATTCACATTCTAGTTGATTGCTTATTCGATATTTGAAGCTCGTTCAAAAATATTTTTAATGTTTTATGTGTGTTTTTTTAATTGCTATTTACTATAGTTACCATATAAATACACTATATTTACTGGAAATTATCTATTATTATATAAAAAAAAAATTACAGATAAATAAATTAGTAAAAAAATATTAATTGAACACAATAAATAAATATAAAAAATCATTTTTCTTACAAACTATAAGAAATGTTATACTCTTGAATTTTTACAGATTTACACTGTTTCATATTTAAAAATATAAAACAGATTTAAATATGGCTTAGTATATTACAAAAGTCAAATAAATTGATTGAGCATTATATCTATAATAATAGAGAATTTAAACAATTTAAATAAACAAACATGTTCAAATGTTGTAAATTTCACGAAAAGTAACGACTTTTTTCAATTACATTTACATTATCTTAGAAAATAAAAGTTTCAATTTGGTTCGGTATGCAAATTGCATAACATTATGTAAAAATATTCAAATAGAAAACAACAAAGGTCTTACTTTGAAAAGAAAAACCATTAAGTCATTTGTTCGAAAACAAAATTCTCTTTTGTTACTGATTGTCCATGGAGTAAGGTTTAATGTAAATTTTTTTTCGGTGTCATTTTCAAAAGTGAAACTAAACTCTGTAATGAAATGATTGTTGTAACAATTTGTCCTTGCAATGAATATGCAAAAAAGGGTTAAGTCGTTAATTTTTTCATGCACGCATATATTACATTTCTGAATAGAGACCGGATAAAGTGTAGCAAAGTGAACGCAATTTTGTGAGTGCTGGAATTTGTGGCCTTGTTTCTTTATCATAGAGCAACACAAGCACTAAATTGTTTCAAACTGGAATTTTAAATGGGCATGGTTTTGAATTTATTGACTTAACACCATCGTAAAAAAAGAATATTTCTACTCTCATAGGAAATAACAAAAAAATATTTTACAATTTT